>JAJMAK010000435.1:0-12748 GCA_030572615.1 Metschnikowia lachancei | reverse complement strand
TCAACGAGGCCAACCAGATGGTTTCCGACGCCAGTAGAGAGGCGTATAATTTCAAGCTAAAGAACCGCAAGTTGATTGAAGAGTTGGCCGAGAAAGACTCCATTATTGAAAACCTCCAGGACCAACTCCGCGACCTAAAGGACCTTTTTGTGAAGATGGAGGACCAACAGCGGTCGTCTTCGCGCGTAAACACTCCCCGGTTGGAAAACTCCCGCTTTGAATTTACCCCACAAGAAATTGACGTCGCTCCCGCCGACCCTACCAACCACGCCGTGCTCCAACAGCTTCTTTATGGCGTGCGGGGCCACGCTGTGCGGTTCGATTTGCCAGTATACCAGATTGACTTCAAAGCTTTCGTTTACCAGCTAATAAAGAAGGACTTCTCCTTTGATTTGGCCTCGCTAAAGACCCTCAAGTACTTCCGTAAGTTGTGGACCGAGGAGATCGAGCCCAGCATCCCGGTGATCCCGGCGTTGACCGGAAACACCTTCATGACGCGGTGGTCCAAGGGCAAGTCGTTCTGGTCGCTTTTGGTTGAAGGGAAGGCCATCATCGAGCCTGTGGCTGGTGTCAACGAGACATTTAAGTTGACTTACAAGGGCGCGAAAAGGGGCGACGAGGTCCCTGTTGCCTTAAGGGATCCATGTGCGTTCTGTGGCGAGCTGAAGGACGATCTTTTGGAACACGCCAGACTCTACAGCTTGAAATTGTACGGTCCCGCCACAGAAACCGGCACTTCCGGTGGATCTACCACAGAAATTGGTGGTGAGCCTCATAGTGTGATTGGAACGTACCCGCTCTGTAATTTCTGCTTGGTTAAATTGCGTGCCATCTGTACATTCTTCGCCAAGTTGCGCGTGGTGCACTCCAACATCTATAAGTTGCCTCAGAACAGGCTGTTTGACGATACCGCGTATGTGAACAACTTCCAGTTCAAGAGATCCTCGGAATCCTTGCAAACCCCAACACTGGACCCAGAAAGTGAGCATATCTTTGTAAAACTTTATTTGATGTTACTTGTTCTTCGGGCGAAGATCTACTGGAGCAGAATTGGGTTCTGGGATACCGATGAAGATGTGGAGTTCATCAACTTAGACGAGATCCCTACTGAAACATTCCGTAAGGTGGTACTGGATAACGTCGCTTTCAAGCTGCCAGAATCTGAGCTTGTCGCAGAAGTGATTGAGAAGGATCCTTCTGACCCAAAAGCAAAGGAATCTGACACCAATGATTCCGATCCCCTAGGTGTCACCAAACTCACACTTGATCCTGCAGTCGAAAAAGTGAATGAGCCAACCACTAAGCCGGCTACTACTGAAGATTCTGAGCCAGCTTCTCAGAAAGTTTCACAGATGACTTCCCAAGCAACTTCAGAACCATCCTCTAAGGCTATTTCCGAGGTAACTAAAGAGACAACGTCCGAACCTATTTCCGAGGCATCTTTTGAGACTGTTTCCGACAAAGCTTCCAAGCCCATCTCTGAGTCAACACCAGAACATCCTAAGCTCGAGGAAGCGGAAAAATCAACAGCCGAACCAAAGGGCAAGAAGAATAAGAAAAAGGGGAAAACGTCCAAAAAACCAGACAGTGTCATTCAAAATGAAACTACCAAAGAGATCGATACTTCTCAAGCTATAATAGAAGCTTCTCCAACAGAACAAGACGACGAAGCCGGTGAAGGTGAATTCCAAGATAGCTTGGAAACATTTGAAGGGAACACACCATTGCAGAGACGGAAGAGTAAGACTAAAGAGTTCAAGGCCAAGATAGACAAGGACTTGGATAACACCTTGGCTGCGCTTCAGGAGAGTCTTGAAAAATAGAGAGCTCACGAAGAACACTTGTTTCGGGTGGAAGGACAGTAATATTGATTCATGGGACCACGTCTCTAACCCAAAGTGATGAGGTTGATGGGGCTTTGTGGTTCCCAAAATCGCGAGCTTGTCTGGCTGTTGGAATGCCTAAGCACACCTGATTGTGGGAATTTATAGGCGCGTCTTGCTTGACGAATTGCCGACTTGGACAGCTCCTCATGATTGGTCTTGCTTGACGTGTTCTCTGATGAAATTTTTCAAACTTGAACTTAATGATAATCCCCAGTGGTGAATGATCAATTTCACCCTCATTTCTGAATTGGTAAGTTGACAGAAGTATAGTTCCCGTGGTTTACTTTCATACACACGCACCTTGATGGTGACCTTCGCTAACGCATCAATAGACAGTGTAACAAATTTAGCACAAGAGGGATAAGGAAATTCACAAGAAGCAAACCAAAATACAAAACACAATATAGTTGAACTAAACCCAAGAACTAGAAATAGAATTGCCATAAATATGGTTGCGCAGCAAGTTGAATGGCGAGACATGACAAATCATGGAGTGAATATTCTTGACCATTTTTGTAGGTTGTGTGGACGGCAAAATCATACCTTAGTAGTCCGCTAAGAATGTTATTTTCATGATCACGAGAAATGCTGCAACAAAAGTTTAAGAAGATTTCTGCTTCATAGAATCAGGTGACGCTTAAAATTTAATTCACCAGTAGTGAATTGCCATTTTTGTGGGTTTTATGGTTAATTGCGACTTGCTAGTTTTCTTCAGAGACTCTTCATGAACTCAACACACAGGACGCTTTGCAGTCTCTTAACAAAGTTGGCTACTCATTTGTTTCTCAATATATATATATGAAAGAGATTGGAAAACTCAATTGATGTCAAGGTGAATATAATTTTTGGCACCATTCGGCGTTGGTGTTGTTCGAGTTCACCCAAGCGGTGTGAATTCTCAAGCATTTGATTTAAGGGAACCTTTTCTGGATTGAAATTATAGTAAGCTAATATCGCTTTACCAAACCGTGTTGTGCCAGGCAATAATCGATTGGCTCACACAATCACTACGGCATACATACCTAGCCTCATGCACATTTCGTGGATATTCTTTGATTAGCGCGTGTACGCGTTTGCGCGTCCGTCCATTTAGGCCCGGCTGAGCACTTGAAGTAGCGCAAATAAACTATTGTTAAAAAAAAAAAAAGAAAAAAAAAAAAAGAAGTAATAATTTACCGTTGCGTGAGATTTATAACCAACAGCCCTCTTTTCAGCTTTAGACCATAGTCCATGATTCACGCCAGCTTCACAGTGTTTTTGATCTATACCACTTCTGTAAACCACATTCAGTATACTAGTAGCGAAACGCGCCTAACCTAACGAGCGAGGCCGCCCACCCGCGGACCCACCAATAGCATGGCGGAAGAATGGGTCAAAAATTTACGTCGCGCTCGCAAACAAAACACTCCGCGAAACGAAATGATGGGCGTTTGCGAACTAGGACGTCCAGGGCGACAAATTTGTGAGCGCCCCGGTTGGTGTTTTCACGCGAAATCCTCGTAGCACAGTGCAACCCTGACCCAAATAGTGATGATTTCAGCGTCTAAAATTTAAACTTCCTTCTTCTTGTACTCGTTGTTTTTTGTAATTGACTTCACCTTTTTGTACGCTTTTATTCTTTTTATTCTTCTTTTTATTCCTCTTTTTATTACTCTTTTTATTCTTTTTACTCTTCTTTTTTCATTCGAAAGTATTGTTGTTTCTACACTTCTTATTTAAGCCTCATTTGTTCTTCAATTTCTAATTTAAATTTACTTAAATTTCCCTTTCCTTTCCCTTCCCTTTCCCTTTCCTTCCCTTTTCTTTCCCTTTCCAGTTCCCCAATTTTTTTTCGTTTCGTCAATCTCAGGGCAATCCCAAACCCGACCGCGCGCCCCGGACCTGGCCTCCAATATATTTAGAATTCGCCACGCTACGCTCCGCAATCAGAGTAAGCCAAAACAAGAAGAAAAAAAAAAAAAAAAAAAAAAAAAAAAAAAAAAAAAAAAAAAAAAAAAAAAAAAAAAAAAAAAAAAAAAAAAAAAAAAAAAAAAAACCCGCACACGAACCGCACACGTCGTTATGCACACGTTACGCTTCGGCTAACCTGGAATTGGAAAAAACGTCTTACCCTAAAAATCACACTCCCATTCATTAAGAAATTAAAGAGGCAAACACAAGCCCTGAAAAAGAAACAGGAGTTAATAAAGGCAAACAGAAATTATAGAGGAGGCTACTACCAACCTCGAAAATCAAGAAAGAAAGCCGCAAGGCCCTAAGCATATCGACGTGAGCCCTCCAGCTTCAACTTACACGGTGCACCAACAAATCCTTGGGCTTTAGCATTTATTATTCCTTGTCATATTTATTGCAAGTCATAGTTTCGAATTGACTCCGGAAGGAAGGATAAAGCGTCCCCCTTTGAGTTTCTACTGGTGTGAATTTTCCTACATTCTTTTTCGGTTAAGAAAATCTTCACCGTATCCCTGTTTTCGTAACCAAGCGCTTCTTGACCGCGGACGAACAACCAAAGCCAACATTCGAGAGATAATCTCCCCTTCAATCCTTTGGAGAAAAACATGTCCTCACGCAAGCGAATAGATCCGTACTTAGCAGGGTCTAGTGGACTGGAAGACTCCCCCACAAACGCATACTACCCGCCACTCCAGCAGACGCAGTCGTCACCAAGCCAGCAAAAAGAACTGCCAAACATGAGTAAGTCCCCGCTGAAACATTCTCGAAAAAACTCCTTTCCGGTACTCAACCGTGGATCGTCGTCGTCGATATTCTCGCTACGGAAACTGAGGGGCGAAAAGACCATAGATACCGCCGCCGACCCAGCCCCGGATTCGAATCCCGACTTTGCTCAAGATATTTCCGACGCAGCATCCATATTTAGTACTTCATCAAGTGGGGCTAAGAGCTCTCGCAGCTTCCGAAGTGCAAAAAGCTCTGATTTGGGCTCTCGCCGACACCCAAGTGTGGCTTCTTTTCATTCAGCAACAAGTGGCAAGTACCAACCGCCGCCCAAGAGCCCTCATCTGCGTCAGCCATCATTTCAGGCTCTGATATCACAGCCTTTCAATCTACATGAGCTCAAGCCCGGAAGAACCGCACCCGATGATACAAAGAGCATTGATAAGTTCCGCTTTTCCGACATAACATCTCGAACGACGTCTATCACATCGAATTCTGGTCTAGCCATATCGCAGAAGTTACCGCCGCTGTCGCTGACGTCGCGTTTGCTGATTTCTGGAACATCTGCCGAGGACCAGGAGCCCGCTAATGGTCAACTTTCGATCAAACGCCCAGCAAACCCAATGGAGGTAGAGCGCATGTTCCGCGAACTCATAGACCGGAGAGACTTCCGCTCGCTTCCAGCTTCTGCACGGCAGGAGATGTTGTCGTATGGTGTCGATAAAAAGTGGATGTTGATCTATCAGGATGCGCTCAGTGAGCATAATAAGTTACTGAAGAAGAGCACCACAAACCCCGAGTTTTACACGCGCCGGCTTGTTGCCAAGTCAATCACCACTCCCGAGCTTGAGAACTTGTGGGTATCGCTCAGAACAGAGCCCATAGATTGGGTACGCCAATTCATATTCGATTACCAGGGAGATGCCGCGCTTTCGATGTACCTCATTAAGGTTCACGACCAGATCGGCGAGCTGGACATCGAACAGATTCTGGATGACATATTCAATAAGGAGTTGAACTCTTTGAAATGTCTCCGTTGTATGATGAACCAAAAACTCGGGGCAGAGCGTGCCAAATCTGATGATTCACTTTACGTAAATGCTATCACTGGTGCCTTACTTTCTCCTCGTTTAGCAACACGGAAGATTGCCGCTGAAACATTGACCTTCATGATCGTATACTATTGCAAAACAGGCCCGACAGACAACCAGGGAAAGTACCATAAAATCCTTCGCGCAATGGACGCACTCGCATCCAAACCTTATTACGAGTTTGTTTTCTCCCCCGAAACGAAGCGGAATTTGCAGCGAAAGCCCCCACTACCTGATAATCATCACAGATTCGAACTATGGATAAAGATCATTGAGAGAACAATTGACGGTAAGGGGAAATATAAAAATTCTTTGGTGGGCGCGAGCGACGAGCTCAAGTTTGCCATGTACGGCACTAACTCATCGACCGTCAGCTCTTCTCATGTGGAGAACCAGCTTCTCGAATATTGCTTGAGCTCAATGCTTCTTGTGAATACTATCATTGAGTACGGCTTGGACTTCAGAGCGAGAATGAACCTACGCTCGCAATTTACGGCCGCCGGACTCGATGAGCTCGTTGAAAAGTTTACAGATTTGAGCTACGACAATTTGACTAAACAGTGTCAGCGATACTCGGAAATGGCAGAAGTCGACGAGATAGAGTTCAAGACAAGCGAGAAAATTGACGAAAATCTTAACTTCAACAACCCGGTTGACTTGGTTCAGTCAATGTGGCGTAACGTTCAGGATAATGAAGCCCAGGGATTCTTTTTGAGTGCCATCCAGCACTTGTATCTCAATCAGATCGAAAGGAAAGATAATCCATCTGAATCTGTGAGAAGTTTGAGGCTCCTAGATGGTATTATTCAGAATGTCTCTAAGGCTCATACCACAAATGATGAATCTGCGGTAGGTATTGCAATGAACAGATTATTCGAAGGCTTGTATACCGACGAGATGTACAGGAATGCTCTCAATGAAATCAAGCTTTACAAGAAAATGGCAGAAGAGGCCATTGCTGAGAGGGATGATATATCTCGGCAGTTGGCCTTAGGTTCTGAAGGTGTCATTGCAAGTCTAAACAATGAGGTCCAAGAGCAAGAGTTGGTTTTGAGAAGAACGAGAAAGCTTAACGAAGAACTCCAGAATGAAGTTGAAGAGATGAAGCGGAAGAATTTGATGGACAAGCAAGAACAGGAAGCCGAGATGAGAGAGCTCTTGATTATGCTCAACAGTGGCGATATTAAGTCCACTAAAGGCAATGGAAAAACGACTTATTCGGTGCAGACAACGAATGAACAGCTCATCAACAAGTTACGCAAGCAAATTCACCGGAAGAAGACCGAACAAAGGTTGGATAACAAGCTGTTTGGTAGTAATATTGAACCCAGCTCCAGATTACGTGCTTTGAGAGACCAGATGAATGACATCGAGAACTTGGCGCGTGAGCTTGAAATGACCGACTTCGAAAACTATACTCTTCCTAAGCCCGTGAAACCCGAAGAAGAAGAAGAGGAAGATATCTCCCAGGTTACAGAGCCTGCCGTCGAAGAAGAATCTGCGGACGACGAGGGGGAACAGTATGAGGAGGAAGAAGAAGAAGAAGAAGAAGAAGAAGAAGAGGAGGAAGCCCCTGAGCCAATTGTTATGGGACCTAAACGTGGTGTCCGAGAGGACGATGTGGAGAAACTCTCAAAATTGAGGAAGCAACTTGCGTCTTTGCAGAGTGAATCTAATGACATAATGAAGTACAACAACAGCAGTCTCTTTGCTAAGCAGAAATTCTTGGCCATGGAACGTTTAAGAGAGCTCGAAATGAATTTCAAAGATTTCAATATCGATTTTGATCTTACTGAGCAAGACGCCGCATTCATCAATGACTTAGCTGACTCAAACGTGAAATCAAAACTCCAGCAAGAACTTCAGGAAGTTGAACGCTTGAATAGAGATTTGCGTTCGAAGTTGAGTGCCCTCGAGACCAAGTCGCCATCCAAGTCGCCATCCAAGTCGCCATCCAAGTCGTCATTCAAGTCGCCATCTAAGTCGTCATTCAAGTCGCCATCTAAGTCGCCATCTAAGTCGCCATCCAAGTCGCCATCCAAGTCGCCATCCAAGTCGCCATCCAAGTCGCCAACTAAAACTCCATCCAGAAGATCTTCTAGGGTTGATTCCGCCGAGGTCTTAAGTAAGCTTGAAAAGAAGTATGCTCACGGACAAGTCCAAACAGATGAGAATGCAGTGAAGGCATCAAATGGCTCCAGAAGAGATTACGGGTTAAACAGGATCTCCACAATCAGTTCCATGGATCCTAAATTCTTAAAGGAGTTGACGTCAAAGGTTAAGAAAGCAGAGGCAATCCAAGAACTCGAAGATGATGAGACCGATTTTGAGGATAGTGTTGATGTACAGATGGAATCACCGGAAAAGCCCTCGGCAAAACTGCCCGTCAAAAAGGCAAGCCTGGTTTCTTCGCCATCAACACCCAGTTCATTTGGAGGTGTGCCACCGCCGCCACCACCACCACCTCTTCCTATGGGTCTAGGTGGGGCACCACCGCCACCGCCACCGCCACCACCACTTCCAACTGGGCTTGGTGGAGCACCACCGCCGCCTCCACCACCACTTCCAACTGGGCTTGGTGGAGCACCACCACCACCTCCACCACCATTACCATTCGGTCCTGGTAAAGGTGTTCCTATGCCACCTCCGCCGCCACCATTCCCAACACTGAAGAAATCGGTTGCGTCTCCTATCTTGCCTGTTATGACACAAGGTCCATTTGATAATTTCCCTAGACCAAAGAAAAAGTTGAAACAGTTACATTGGGAAAAATTCGAGTCGGCCGGGAACTCCTCGAATTCTTTCTGGAATAACTCAGAGCCTCATACTGTCGCCACGGATTTGATGGGCAAAGGTGTATTGGATGAGATTGAGACTATCTTTGCTGCGAGAGAAATCAAAAAGTTGGCCACCAAAAAGAAAGAGGAGATCGACAAGGTTACTTTCTTGGCTAGAGATGTGGCACAACAATTCGGTATTAACTTGCATTTTTACAATTCGTTACCGGATATCGAAGTTGTAAGCAAAGTTTTGAGATGCGACAAAGATGTCATGTCAAATGCAGCTGTCTTGGAATTTCTCGCAAAAGACGAAATTGTGGAAGTGCCAAATAGTTTGGCCATAAGTTTACAACCATACTCCACAAGCTATGACTCGGATGAAATCGCGAAGCCAGAAAAGGATCCTAACGAGTTACAGAGACCCGACAGGATCTACTTGGAGTTGATCTACAATTTGCAACACTACTGGAAATCGAGAATTAGAGCATTGAAGACGATTTCCAGTTACGAAAAAGATTACGAGGACTTGGTGAAGAAGTTGCGGGCGATAGATCTAGCTGTGAGCAGTATCAAAGGCTCGAAACATTTGCGCAGTGTTTTCGATATTATCCTCGCTGTGGGAAATTACATGAATGACAGCTCCAAACAGGCCAAAGGTTTCAAGCTTGGTTCGCTCCAAAGATTGGGATTTGTGAAAGACGATAAAAATAGTATGTCCTTCTTGCACTATGTTGAGAAGACTATAAGAACAAATTACCCCGAACTTTTGGAATTCTTGGAAGAGCTCTCCGTCTGTACTGAAGTCGCCAAGTACTCCATCGAAGTGATTTCTAGTGACACGAAAGAGTACGCACAACTGATCAAGAACGTGCAAAGCTCGATTGATATTGGAAACTTGAGCGACGTGTCTAAATTCCACCCACAGGATCGCGTGTTGAAGTTGGTGTCACCAGTTTTGCCCAAGGCAAAGAAGAAGGCAGAATTGTTGTTGGATCAAGCCAACTATACCTTCAAAGAGTTTGATAAGTTGATGCTCTATTTCGGAGAGGACCCAACCGATTCCTTTGTGCGAAACTCTTTCATCAGCAAGTTCACAAACTTTATGACGGCATTCAAGAAGGCACAGCGCGAGAATATGAGACGCGAAGAAGAGTTGAAGGTGTATGAGCAAAGAAAGAGGCTTCTTGAGAATGCAAATAAGCAAGTTAAAATTAAGCAAGAGAGCGCAGACCCGGACCCAGAGGCGGAAACAAACGTGATGGATACCTTGCTCGAGAAATTGAAGGCAGCGGGATCGGAACGTGGGGAGCCTACACTGGCAAGAAAAAGAGCGTTGATGAGAAAGCATCTCATGGGAAGTTCTCTAAAGTCAAACGGAGAAATCTCCCCTGGAAGGGAAAAGACTCCCGAATTGGATGAAAACGAAGACAGCAAAGATGATGACAAAGAGGATGACGTTGGCTCTAGAGCCAGAACGCTTCTTCAAGAGTTTAGGAAAGGCGACACCGCAGATGCGTCAGAGGTTGATCGCCCCAGCAGAGCAGCTGAGTTCCGGCAACAAAGGCAACGAAGAAAGCTCAACCAGTCCGTTTCAGAAGCAGAATCCGACCTGAAGGTTACTAATCCACCCTCAAATGCGTCATCCGAGAAAATATAGCTTGATGCAAAAGTTAAGCCTCTCGGAAGTGATTGAGGTAGAACTTCTCGCCAAAGATAAATGCGAAATAGATTAATAATATTCATTGGAAAACTAGCCGCGTAGAGTAAGCGTTGTCTTATATTATATAATTGCTTTGAAGACATGGGCCGGTCACAAGAGCGTTCCTGACCGGGTCATTTTTGATACTTCCTCCACGTCGTAATCAATCACTTTTTCTTTATTTTCGCCAAAATCAAAAAACGGCTTGTACACGGAATGGAACCCTTTTCCAGTGACTTTCTCCACAAATGGCCGCCCGAGCCTCTCCATCACGGTATCCAAAGAATTCCCCCCACTGAGTTTGTGTTCTAGGGCCAAGTCATGTTTAAGCTCTGTGATTTCTCCACCTTGATCATATACGGGGCTGATTGTGAGAACCTGTCCATTCACAGCCACACAGCAGATCTGCTCTTCGACATTTCTTTCTTTACTCCAGTACGCACTGAAGTTAGTGGTGTATACCCGGGGTATCATCGAAAGTTTATACGAGAAGAAATCTGCGGATGAAGGCGCTTCAGGATTGAACACTCTCAACGACGATAAGAGTTTATCCCCGGCAGCATATCTGTCTCCAATTACGGATGTATTGACAAGACAACGGGGCACAGGGTCCTTAAACGACACACTTAACGAAGCCAGGAGTTCGTCTGAAGTTTCCAGTGGATTTAAACCATCTCCTTCATCGGTATATTTGAACACCAACATAGAGTCCAAACGAGTGTTCACCAACAACTTGTCATCGCCTGCGGTTGCAAGGTTGGTGACTTCAGAAGAAAACGTCGCGAGTTTGGCGACGGGCGAGAATTTCTTGTTTTCGATACTGTAGGATGTCGAGTAAATACCAGTACCGGCTGAAAAGAAGATGGTGGAGCCGAGCTGCTGGATGGAAGTCACAGGTTTTTCTCTTGAAATGGAGCGCAATTCCACCACTTTCACCGTAGGGATTCGGGTTCCTTCCAACATCACTTTACTGATGTCCAAGATTTTCAAGTTTCCACAAGTGCCATCAATCAGCGTACCGACAATGAGTTTTTTCGAAACCCGCTCGTTCCGATTGATATGCCAGATCATGGCGCAAGTTGGGATCTCCGAAGGGGCAAATATCCACCCGGTTCTATTCGAGCCCGATCTCGAGTCGATTTCAACAGTGGGAAGCATCTTAAAAGCCTTTCTTTCTGCAAATTTGATCCTTGTCAGTTGACTTTTGGATTTACATAAGATGACGAAAAGGTTTGAAGTGTCAAGGAAAAGGAGTCTCTTTGCAGCTTCTCCAATACCAATCTGTCTTAGGATGGGTCGTTCATGGCAGAAAACAGAGCCGATGACGAGTCCATCTTCCCGTAGAAACGCAAACCGTAAGTGTTGCGACTCTTGCGTGGGAAGCTCCACCATCAGAAAGATATTTTTGTCGGTTTTTTCCTCAAAACTCACTCTCATAGGCTTTGGTGACACGTAGAAATTGAAAAGCCATAGATTACGCATGCATGCAAATACAAAATTGGAATCGTTTTGGCTCACCACTAACTTGACGGGGGAAGTTCCAAGTTCCAAAACCTGAGAGAGTCTGGGCACTATATGAGGAGGGTTGGGCGATACTTCTTCCATATAAAACTCAAGAAAATGACCGGCTTTCGAGCCCACATAGAGCTTTTGTTTTTCTGCCGAGAAAACACAATCATGGGGAATCATGATATATTCGCCAGTCGAAAAATCCCTCAAGTTCACCTCAAACACGGACGCATAGTCTCCAAGATTGGCATTATATCTTACCATACCAAGATCACCCAGAAAGCTTCCACAAACAATCAAGAGATACTCGGTTGTTTCAAAGCACCTCATCATACTTATCTGGTCATTACTTGGTATACATGACAAAACTTGGAAATGAGATTCGTCCTCAAGTAGATCTGACTCGGAGCTAAAGTTGTGCACGTGTCCAAGTTTTATAATTTCTATTGTCACGGCACCATTCGCTTCCACTGCAAGGACGGCAGTATCTTTGATCATTTCCGCAAACAAAATCTCCTTATCTGAAAGGTATGAACTTTTTGAAAACTCCATATTCGTGGCCGTTATACTGTGCCGGGTAAACTGAAACGCAACATTTGAGTGAGGTAGAAATTGGCAACATAACGTAGAGTAGTCGGAAACAAGAAAAGAATCCTGAACTTCAGTAATTGGCTCTGGATCTGGTTGGTCAACATCAGAATCTTCATTGTGAGGATCTCCGTTCAAGTCATCTTCTTCAATTTCCGGCACGTAGTCCAAAAGTTTCGTCTCAAACGGCATGGAGCACACCAAGAACTGCTTATGTTCATTGGCGAGAGTATATAGAGCGTCCGATTTCCTCAAATTCTCAAAGTTACGCAGTTCTCTTTTGACCACATAGCCTGTTCTCACATGAGACAATTTGGATCGTTTTCCCATTCCCGTCAACGCCCAAAATTCCTGAGAAGATCCGGAAACACAGGTCCGCGGTTGGGCAGCTTCAATTATCAGCACATCCACTATGGGCGCCCAGTTCCTGTAGTCCTTCAAAAGAGTAGCCTCTGTATATGGAAGCTTTTCCGGCTTGGAGGTGGTCCTGATGGTTTGAGGCGACATGAGCGACGGAAA
>JAJMAK010000434.1:0-12733 GCA_030572615.1 Metschnikowia lachancei | reverse complement strand
CTCGGGAAACACATAAGAAGCAGACATGAACTTCTTGAAGATACACTGCAAAAAAATAGTCTACGTCCCTATGCTACCCTACGGTGTAGCTACGTTGAGGTCCAGCGTATCCGTAGCGTAGATATAGCTACGGGCCTACGCTACCCTACGCGCGTAGCGTGGGGTCTGCGCCTCTACGCGCATTTTGAACAACTCTGGCAAGGGCTTAATGCACACCTATTCTTTTAATTCCCCTTCACCGGGGTAGGCCTATAAGATCGTGTTGGGATTTCATCATTTTAAATATGGCATAAAACTTAGTAGCTATACGATACAGACTTGGTAAACTCAAATATTTTACCTTTACTGAATAACTTTTGGTCGTACAGCCCAAACTTCACATGTGCGTAGTGTCATCGTAGTGTCACTACAGCTTTCGTAACGAGATACATATTACCAATCGAGCAAATTGAAAGTGACCAGAGACCCACCCAGAACTTCGTTAGAGAAAATTTATAACAAGTATTTCTCGAATATTTCCTGGGGCTTTTTATTGGGCTTGCTAACTGGGTGCTGTGAATTTAAAGTAAAAAAAACCCCCTTTTCACTATCCAGGTGGAGGCCAGAAAAAAAAAGCAAAGGAAAGAAGAAGAAGAAGAAGAAGAAGAAGAAGAAGAAGAAGAAGAAGAAGAAGAAGTGTAAGATTACTTATTAAGATCAATCGCCAAATTTATCTTGAAAAGCTTCTACCACTACATCTGTACCCGTTAAATTTTAAACCGTGTACACTGTATGTATACTAATGCTTCAATTTACTACTGATGCTTTTTTTACACTGGCATATGGGGTTAAATACGCAATACGCAACTTGGATCAAGTGCAGTGCAGTGGTTATGCTGTGATGTGTAATTTTGCCTATTAAATGTCAAGTTGGGATAAACAAGAAAAAATATTTATCAAAATAACAAAGACCTCGTTTCTTTAGTAATATATATCGGTACCTCTCGTTTCTGACTCCTCTTCTATTGTGCTTTTCTACATCTTATTTCAATTCATATGTGTTCATGCATTAGCCACATGTCATTTATCACAGAGAATTCCATATACACAGCCTAGAACTACACAACCAAGAACTACAAAGATCTAATCTTAAATAAATATAGCACTTGAAGAAGGTGCATCATTTTTTATTTTATATTCCTCGAAACAAAAATTTCTATGCTACTATTAGATGCCCTTCTTGGCCTCGTCGAAATGTTCCTTGAACTTGTCGGCGTTCTCCTTGTTGCCGAATCTGATGGCCAAGGTCTGAGCCTCAGGTTCGCCCTCAGAAATATCAGCAGTCACGGTGTACACCCAAGAACGGTCGGATCCGATATTAGGTTTCAACTCGTAGTCGGCTTGCACCAAATGGTTGGCACAGATCTTCAAGGTCTTGTCTCTTCTCATCAAAACACGGGTCTTCTTGGTATCCTTGTGCTTCAAGAACTTCACGTCACCAGTACCTCTCTCCTTCCATTCCTGGGTGTCGGCGTGGAATCTGAACAACTTAGCACGAACCTTAAATAACACTTCCTCATCCTCTTCGTTGGTCTTAACCTCCACCTTTTCCAAGTGCACCAATGGCTCGAAATGCACATCGACCTCCTCTTCGGCCTCACCTTCACCGTCATCCTTCTTATCAGCATCCTTCTCTTCCTTCTCGTCTTCCTTTTCTTCCTTCTTCTCCTTCTTAGCACCGAACATCAGGAAAACATTCGAAGTAGGAGGCTTAGGGGCCTCAGCGGTACCAGAAGCTTTTGGGACGTCTTCGACTTTAGATTTGGTCTCTTCAGTAGACATTTTTGTGGTTTTGTTTTGTTTTGTTGAACAATTGACGAAGTGATCTGTGTTCTATCAAGACTTTTTTCCTCACACTTAGTCCATGTGCCCGCTTTTTTTTTTTCGTCCTTCATGCCGTCACGGGTCAGAATTTCGCGATTCTCATGCACGACCGCAACCAGTCCTTAGTTTCCTAGAATGTGAGGCTTTCATTAATAGATGATGTGTAATTTTCGAATTTTCTAGAATAAATTTGATTTTTTCTTCTTCTTTTTGTTTTTATTCGCTTGAGGCTGGGTTTTAGATTGTAGAATTGTCATTCTTGGTTCAGTTTCTAAAGTGTCAAAGGCCGATTGCGTAACTATAAGAACAACCACAACGACAATTGTACTAAATAGCCCCTTCTAGATTGGTGGATATCCACTTGTCTAGAGATGTAAATCTACGGATAGTCACATACTGTTATATTTTATTATTTTTCTCTCAATACAAACACCTTTGTAACTAGTCTTCCATCTCCGATGGTTTGATTAATCCAGCAACTTGCAAATCCTTCTCCCTCTGTAACTTGGTCTGTTCTTGTTTTTCAATCTCCTTGTCTTCCGCAAAAAGATAATCCGTGGCATCTCCGCCAAACTCTTTGATTTGTACAAGGAAATCTCTCAACGTACCACTGAACTTGTTCAAGTCTTTGTAGACGCTAGTCAACACAGTGAGGAAATTTATCAATTGCTCCTTCTGCAAGTTTTCAAACGCAGACGACAACAAGTTACCCAAGTATTGCTTCAAGTACTCCGAATTGCTTGTTCCCTCGACTGCTTGTTCACTGGTGTACAAGGAGTCTTTGATAACACCATCTTCAATGAGGTGCACAAGTTGCGCGAGAAGTTGCGCTTGGTATCTGAATCCTGACTTGTGGTCTGGTTGAGTCAAAACATAAAAGGTGTCTGACAAAATCTGGAAGTAGAAGTTCTCGTAGAATGCCTTGGTGAATGGGGTATTTCCGAGCTTCTCGACGTTCTCAATCAACTCTAATGTCAAGGACAAACCATTTTCCTCGACTTCTCTGTTGTTATGCTTCAACGCCCATAAAGCAGCATTAATCAATGATTGGAAAGCTTCACCCGACAATTGCAACAATGCATCAAAAGACTTGTGGTTGATAACCTTCAAAAGCTTATAGTATTCAACTCTGTGCTCAGGGTATTCAACAAAATCATTCTTGATCATATCGAGGGTACATTCAAACACATTTTGCAAAATCAACACAACACCACCTGAAATCATGTGGCCAACTTTCGAGACCAAAGCTGCCATACAGTTCAACACCTCTGCGTCACGAGCATCTGGAACATTGGTTTTGTAGTCCTCCAACACGGCTCCAAACAATGGTTGAGAAAGATCTCTTACAATTTCTTCCAAGTTATCAGCTTGGTTGATGTATGTCTCGATCATCTTCAAAATTTCCTTTTTGATGGTCCTCAAGCCTCTGACCTTGGGCGTCTTTGTTGCAATGATACCTTCATTTGCAACAGCATCAGAAATCATACCACTCACAGCTTTATACAAGGATAACATATCAACGTACATCAAACCAAGTTGAGAGTAGAAACCTGGACCCATTGCCTTACAAACGGCAACATTGGTCTTAATGACATTAGCGATAATTTTTACCGTTTCGGTGTTTGTCAAAAGCTGGGGATCTTCAGCTGAACTTTGGACAATAGCTCTCCATGCAACATTTGGGAAAGCCATTAATTCACCGAGCAATTTGTCTCTTAACTCCTTTTGAGTTTGAGCACTAACGATGATACCACACGCTTCATAGAAGGTATGAACTTGTTGAGGCAGCAAATCTTCAGTGATGGATTGGATATTACGAATGATCTCAAGAATAAAAGGCTCACTTTCCGTAGGTTGTTGGACAACGAAATGTCTCTTACACTTATTGGTGATTTTGATGAAAGTGTCACATGCCATATCCTGGACACCTTCATGGGTTTCATGCATAAACTCAAACAATTTGTTGACGACAGTTTTCAAAAACTTCCAGTGAGCTTTAAGGAATCTTGGGTACTGACCCACAATGTACATGATGTTAGATGCAACGACAGCTTTGTTATCCTTTCCTCTTTTCAATTCTGTTAAAGATAACAAGTCCTTGATGACCGATACAAGGAAACGCTTTTCCATCTCTTCGTTCATTGTACCAGAAATTGATCCAATGGCCCAACACAATGTGTTGATGTTGTGCCAAGACCATTCACTCTCGTCAATTTGTCTGGCCAATTTCTCGTTCATGATTTGTTCAGTATCAACCACATCCAAATGAGTCAAGTACACTAATACTTCTCTCATAGATTTGTACAATTGGATGGTATCACTCTCCTTGACAAATTCTCTAACAATTTCACCCTCGTCGTTCTCAACAATCAAAACTTCCTCTGGTCTTACCATATTTTCAATGATAACCAATCTCAATTTTGATAAGATTTGGGCATATTTGTGTTGTCTTAAAGGAAACTTGGCAAGAACGGCAGGATCTGGGGCACCATTAGAACCAGGTCTTAATTGAGACGCATAGGTGAGTTGCATTAAAGGGCCCAACTCATTGGCAGGCAAGTTTCTGATCTCTTCAAACAAACCATGCACAAAAGTGCACCAGTAGTCCAAACAGGTTTTAAATAACTCACGCTCTTCAATGCGAGAAAGCTCGATCAAGTAGTTTGACGAGATGAGAAGTAACTCGGTTAAAGCGGGAGAGCTTTCCATTGCTGGCAAGTGATTTCCTAAGAAAGTGCACAAGAACATGGCCAAGTCTTGCAAAAAGGATTGGTCATTAGAGTTCGCCACTTGGTATGATTTTTTCAAAGATACAGCGTCGTTCAAAGGAACAATGGTGACGATTCTCTCCATGGCAGCTTGGAAGAAAATGATAAATTTTTCTTCATTTTCAGCGGAAATCAAACTTGATACCTCAGTCAAGCATTTCAAAGTAATTGCCCTCGTGTCGGGAGGAGCCAAGAACTTATTAGTGAACAATGACAAGATGTCAGTTTGGAATAGGTAGTTCAAAGGGATCCAGTGGATATACTTCAAGAGAGCGTTCAAGGTAGCAATAACTAATGAAGCCTTAGTCGTTTTGTCCAAAACCTCGTAGCATAACTTGAAGATCTGTTCAAACTCGGCCTTCAAGCTCAACTTTAAGGAGTTTGCCTTTGCCTGTGTCATTTCATCCTGGGAGAAGTCGAAAATTTCCTCACCCATCAATTTCAAAATGATCATGTTATTCTCACACACGTTGAAAGAAGAACGCGAGCTCATGACAATCTCTGGAATAAATTGCGGCCAATTATGTGGCCATTCCTGCTTCAACACCGAAACCAAGGTCAAGTCAATCTTGTTGATGAGGGCACGTTCTGTCTCGAAAATCTTCTCGTCGTCACACAAGGCAATGATCATGTTGACAATGAAGTTACGGATACCGATACGCTCACCCTCAGGGATGGTCTTCCATCTATACTTGATCAAAGAGTTCAAGCACGATAAGGCGATGTACTTAGATTGGGAGTTTTTGGCCGCGGAAAGAATTGCGTCGGCCCTTCTCCAGGATTCCGGATGTTCTTGGAACTGAGTCAAGATAACCAGCGCCTTCAGCTGGTCAGGTCCCGATTTGTAGAATGTCTCGACGACATGATCGAACAAGTCAAGGTCAAGGTCTTTGGAAAAGTCTAGAATTGCTTCCATGGCAAAGAAATGGGATGGCGCCTAGAGACGATGATTTCAGTAACGGTCAATGAAGAAAGTTATTTTCGTTGTTGGTTTTTTTTTATAATTGGAGAATATAAAAAACGAACAGAAAGAGTTTGCGGAAGGCAATGGGTAAACAACCAGAAAGCCTAATGGGAAAAAGATTCAACAGTCTTTGGTGCGAGTGAGAAAAAACCCACTAGGAAGGAAATCCGGCACTCTTTCGGAGAGGGAACGGCGCTGCGAAAAAAAACGTGAAGGGGTTTTTGGGTGGGCCCCCACCAAAGAAAAAAGAATGAAGCGACAATGAAATTACGTACTAAAGTAGAAAAATATCGAGATTAGGAGAGCAGTTTCGGGGACTTTTCGTGTCTTCAAAATAGTTCAAGTGAAAAAGTGAATCGAATAAACGTGAAGGGAAGCGAGAGCTACTTAGCTTAAATTAGCGAGTGCAGCTCAAAAAAATATGTGTGGGCCACAGGCGTCATGTTATTGGAAGATACCCGCGCGGGGCAAGAAATCAACCTAAACGGGACAGCTTATGAAGGGCAGAACGGCCTGAATACAACATATCTCATAAAGAAGAACATGGAAAAGGCAAAGAAAAAAAAAGAGCAAGACAAAAAAGGACAACAAAGATCCATTATCTAGTCTAGTATACATTTTCAAACTAGGTACTTTACGGTCAGAAAGATTCTAGAAAAACGTTTAAACAATACTCGTCCTTCGTTGCATTTCTTTCTGTCTGTGGGACCGTGATGTAATTGCTAACCTATTGAACAGACACGCAGATGAATTAATACTGAAAAAACTTTTCAGAGAAGGTTCAAAAAGAAGAGGTCAACGAAAAGATAGTTATCATTATCTAACTATATAATACAGAAAAATATCTAAAAAAACTACTGAAATAACTGTGCCAATCTACAAAACCATGAGTGTTTCTGAGACCGGTCATCTAAAATTCGATGACCTAATTATGTGCAAAAAATTAGTGTAGAGATTTATATCCGACAACATTGGATAATGCGTCTTATCATGCTTACAAAGGAAAAACAATATTTATCGTGATTCGAACACAGATGGGTGCCGATTGTGACATTTCAACTACGTAGTCGGTCAAGTTTGAAAAGGAAAGAATCCATCTTCACTGGAGCAAATGTTTTTTCAGTTAGATCATACGGAGTCCACTAAATATCGCACGTGTGGTCTTGAAAAAACAAATTGAGTATGAGGATTTGATGTTAGAAAAGAAATCACATGAAAAAGTGATTTCCTTCCTCTCAAAAAAGATTATCTTCAAATTTGCTTATGTCAATCTGATAAAAGGCTTAAAGAAAAAGGAAATTCATCAATTTGGCGCATAGTGGTGCCCGTTTCGAGCGAACCCTTAAACAGATCTGCTTTCTTCTACTTCTTTGGATCTTCGCCCCCTTTTTTCTTGGCTTTTGAGGAATTATATATTTATAAATAGTTATGTCAGCAACTGCACCATACTACTTAGTAGCAAAAGTAACACCTTTGTCAATGTTCTTGGATAACTGCTCAATTGCCACAGCTAACAAGTCCTTCTCATCAGGGCTGACTCTTTCCAAGATCTCATATTGCACCTCAGCGATACCGTCCTTCGATAAAGTGACAGGAAGGGAGAAGTAATCGAGACCATTGACCAACTTTTTCGCTTCTGCGGCACCCTTGATGGAAGGGTCCAAATTCAAAAATGTACACTCTACAACGGTCTTTCCAGTGGCAGCCTCCAATAAAGACTCCGCCAAACGGTATCCCGCATATGCCATAGACAAAGTGGCGGATCCAGCACCATCCTTTGCCTTGACAACTTCGTCACCACCAAACTGGACTCTGTTGACTAACTCCTTTTTCTGATCCGCAGTTAATTTATCGTAGTAAGCCTTAGCACCAATTGAGTATAATGGCACAATACTCTCACCGGAGTGGCCTCCAATTACTGGGATATCGAAATCTGTTGGTTTCGTTTCTTCGGGGAAAAGTTGTGAAATGAATGTGTTTGCACGAACAATGTCCAACGTCGTGACACCAAAAACACGAGCAGGGTCGTAAACGTTGTTTTTCTTCAATGTTTCCACCACCACAGGTACGGTAGAGTTGACTGGGTTCGAGATAACCAAAACAAATGCTTTAGGGGCATTTTCGGCAATGCCTTGTGCCAAAGATTGAACAATTGATGCATTGATGTTGAATAAATCATCTCTGGTCATACCTGGCTTTCTTGGGACACCTGCAGGGATAACCACCAAGTCAGAGCCCTTTAAAGACTCGGCCAATGCAGTTTTATCTTCTCTGGAAGAGGGCAAGAAAGATTTCGTCGTGGCCAAAGAATTTATATGACCCAAGTCGGCGCCAACTCCTGGTACGTTGACGACGTCGAATAACGATAATTCAGAAACGTTTTTATTAAGCTTTAATAAGAGCGACAATGGCTGACCAATGCCTCCGGCAGCACCACATACTGTTACCTTAACCATGATTATCTTTGAGTGTTATAAATGATGCTTTTTGTTATCTTCCTGGAAGGTTTATCCAAAAAAAAAAAAGAAAGGCTGATGCGGAAAGGGGGATATATGTGAGCGGCTTAACCCTTGACACACGAAACGCGTAGATGAGATTTTTTTTGGAAATGAAATGCTGGCGCAATTCGAGGAGGAGAAAAGGAAGATTTAATTTTTTTGACGGACGGATGGGCGACAGCTTATATATAGGGCCGAAGTATGGGGAAAAGAATTCAATTTTCCCTCATGCATCGGTCCCACCCACACAGAGCCCGCGAAGTCCGCAGAGGCCAAGGAGACGACGCTCCACCCCAGATTTGCATGTGGTACTGGGCTTTCTCCGGGGCTCCTGGCCCGGGAATTCGTCGGTCTGGGAAAAATGTTTAGCCGTTTATTGTTGGGTTTGTGAGGGGACTCTGGTCAAAAATTTTCAATATCACATTATAGTGCATTTTTATACTTTTGCTGTCCACTTTCTTTGCATGGGGATGTAAAGGATGGCTATTTATTATCTTTGTCATCCGACAATCTCGGACTTTGCACGTCGGTGAGTGCGGAGGCTCGGAGTTTCGCCGACGTGGGGGTTTTAGGCACGAGGCATGCGGCGCGCGGCTCTCGGCACTGTATATTTTCGGCTTCAGGCCCGCCCCACCCGCACCTCACGACGAAAGGACCGGCAGTATCACATGGCTACAAATGAGCTGACTTCGAGTGTGAGTGTTTATTCCACTATAATAGATTTACATTGGCTAGTAATATCTTCGGTTACGCTATACTTCTTTTTTCCAATTCAAAGAGTGCAGTTACACCCTTGGGTCTTTAGTAGAACACTGCAGCACTTGCAGCACCACACATCACCGAAAGCGTCAGAAGTGCGGATTGCGTGCGAGATCGTGAGATGAGATTAACGAAAAAAAAAATGGCAGGACGGCCCGAGTGAATCGAACAATACTGCAATAAAAGTATACAGTATATTCGGTTGTAATTATGGGGCTTTATATCACTAGCCTCGTTGCATCTTTCTGAAAGTGTATGTATTTAATTCTTTCTAATGATACTATATTTAAATCGGTTCATTTCCTCATTGGTGAATTCATGATGCGGGCCGTTTCCGGAAGAGATCCCCACACTAATCTTGATTGCACGCCCAATGGCCAACTTTGTCGCGGTGTCTGGGTTTCTTCGAATACGTATCCTCCTCACCATTTTGAAAAGGTTGTCTCATTCAATTACACTTAGTAAACATGACTCCTTGAAAGAATGTGGGAGCTATTGTCTTCTTAGGTTGTTAGGAAAAAAAAAAAAAGACTGTCTTAACATATAAGGACTTTAATGAAAAATATCAAAAAGCATAAACCGGATAACAACCACGCGTCGCAAGGTCAATTTTAGTGGTGAACTTTTACAACGGGTGCAATTATTCTACAACGCGCCTCATACTGGCAAAGGAGAAACTTCATTTGGATTTTTGCAACACCTTTTATAAGCACCACCGGATATTTCCCACATTAGTATTGTTCTAACTTCGAGTGACCTAATAATAAAAGAGACCAATAGTAACAGAAAAACAGGATATATGTTGGAGAATTATGACAACCCGTGTTAGATGCGTCCACGTAAGCGGGATTTGCATACCGATAATTTGGCAAGTCGCTTTACCTTCGTTTTCTCGGGTGTACGTCAACCTATGAATATGACCCTTTCCTTGAAAATACTAAATGTTGAGAGAAAAAGGGATCACTTTGCAATCTCAACGTAGAAGCTCCTTCTAGCCGACGTTCCTCAATTAGTGCGCATGCTGAACTTCTGCTAGTACGGCAAAACATCTACCCTGCCAACAATGTATCAGTAAGCAGGATTTATTTCTTAGTCATAGAAAGTAAAATGAGACTAGGAACGCGACGCAGAAGAAGCTTAGTTTCTATCTATTTTAAATGCAAAATCGAGCGTGTCGAAAAAAAGAAGCCGTGACATATTTTGATAATTAAGTTCCTCGCTAGGTGTCATCTTAGGTGAACAACAAAATAACTAAAGTTAGTTCCATTAGGCTCGAATATTGAGTCTGACCCAAAATTGGTATTCTGGTCTTGTTTCTGATGATCACAAGTGGCAACATAGCAGAAATAAGAAAAAAATGCAAACAATTGAGAGAGAAACTCGTATAAGGAAGGACAAAAATCTGAAAAAGAAGATGAGATCCAAATTTTTGAGTAACTAAAAACGAAAAGTTTACACTTCGTAATTTGCATCTTTGTTTGTTTTTCTTGTCTGTTGTATGCGCCGGCGATCTTTCAGGTCCTGAAATTGAGTGATTCCCAGTTTGTATTGTTTCGATTCATATCTACAATGCTAAAATAGATTGTACCGCGTCGTGCCTGTGATCTGTATATTTTTTGCCCCTAAGTATCTCCTAGGTCGATTATTTTAATACTGTCTCTTTCTTCATACCTAAAATTGAATAATTTCGATTTAATAAATGCCATGCAAAAGACTCACTCATTGGTCGTTCTAAATGAATACATAAAAAAAAGTAGATGAGCTTTCGAAAAGAAAAAACAGGTGGGATATAGTCTAGGTATTCTGTCGCGGAATGACTTTTCTTAAAAAGAACAATGAGTGAGTTGAAAAAGACCCAAAGGTAACCGCGTCTTTGTTTCTTAAGAAACAAAGCATCCACTGCCAAGTCCAATAACAGGCACCCGCAAGGTGCGTTTATTCTTACTTGTTTGCATTGAAGAGGAGACCAAAAAGATAAAATTCAAAAGGACTAGAAAGAAAGAAAGAAAACAGTGAAACCACTTCATTCCGCTTTCACATCCAATCGGGCACAACAATCAAGTGCTCATCTCTCGCAATAATTCCACTGCACCTTTCCCCACCCCTGCCAGCCGCCGCATGCACGAAACTATGGGTATTGTTACGAACAAGCGAAATCTCTGCCCCACGCAACAAGATTTGCACTGGGACATTGTCATTGCCAATGGTTTATTTCTTGGCCTTTTTCATGTATGTCCATTTAACATTTTAGTGTTTTGATTTCTTGCTTTTTGTATCTTCCCCCGTCTCCAATTATCTGGCTTCATTCTTCGTCATTTACACTCGCCTTACATTACTTCCCACCTATACATTACATCGCAACTATACATTACATCTCACCTAAATTAATTTATACATTTACATTAATTTGCCGCTTTTCACTTAGATCTTGAAGAAAAAAAAATGATAAAAGTTACTTTGTTCAACCCACGGCCATTGTTTCCCTGACTCCTATACTACGTGTCTTCCCCACAAGACCTCGTGGGGCGGTGCGGTGCTTGTACCAGACACATAATTTCGCGTTGGGGACGAGCCGAGTCGGGGCCAGTACGACTTGCCTTCTGAAGCCCAATCTGCCTCGAAGACTGTACCCAGATCACTCCACAAATCCCATGGACAATAAGTCCAAGTATTGTGGCTGTATAAATATACAACTAGGCGTAAGCACTGTTGGAGAATTTTTCTCGGATTTTTTCATTCTAATTAAATCTCCTTAGCCTTTTTTGTCTTTCTTTTCAGGCCTTGTTCTTTTATAAAAGAGATCAAAAAACCCAATTGCCTTTTTCTGTTCGGCACCGACTGCGTCTTTACATTGCTCACAGGCCGCCTATCTTATCAGGCGGGTTTCTTTCGTGTTACCCCAGTGCCCGAGATTTTTCTGATTTTTCATCGATTTTTTCTAAATTTTTGTTGTCATATTTCTATATTTCATTCCCACTCTTCCTTATCACCAAAATGACTTGGTCCGCAATGTATAGTTGTGGAAATGACAGTCTTCACGAGGCTCGGCCCGAATCCCAGAGTCTGAGCACTCAGGCCGGCAACGGATTTCGCATTAACCGGGCGGTTTCCATTTCGAACGCCGTTCTCTTTTCGAAAAATAAAGCTTTATCCAATAAGCACGTTGCTCGGGGGATCAAATTCTTGCTGCGTAATGGAGATGAAAGTCCATCCGAATCTGTGATCCAGACCCAAGACAATGACGCTTCTCATTTCCCGCATGTGCGAAGATCGTCCGTGGACGAACTGGGCTCTGGCTCAAGAAGGTTTCTCATAAAAAACATCGACACCACTCTTGAGGAACTTTTGAAAAATGAAGACACTGACCATAATTATCAAATCACCATTGACGACACCGGCCCCAAAGTGTTGCACCTCGGTACCGTCAATTCTGATGGCTTCAAGACCTCTGCTGTGCGAGGAACATATATGCTCTCAAACCTCTTACAAGAATTGACAATTGCCAAAACTGCCGGATACAACTCATTGCTTCTTGACGAGCTGCGTCTCAACGAGAATCCCGTCCAGCGTATGAAACGTTTGATCTGTACGCTGTTCTGGAAAAACCTCACCCGAGTCATTACTGCGGATAATGTGTTTGAAATGGCAAAGGACACCAAGATCATTGAAGAGATTGAGGACGAAAATGGCCACTTGGTGAAGTCCAAAGAGAGTGTACGTCTTTACATTCCACATGACCGCTCTGATCAATATGAATACTATCTCTCTATCAAGAACAAGAACCCTCTGTTAAAATTGGATGTGCAACTTCTCCCAGAAGTCATTGATGCTGATTTCATCTACTCGATCAACAAAAAGCCTGGACTCTTGACTCTTCAATC
>JAJMAK010000433.1:0-12841 GCA_030572615.1 Metschnikowia lachancei | reverse complement strand
TGACGAGACTGCAGACGCCTCGGGCATTTTAGCTGACGACGTGAGCTTGGCCTCGCAGGAAGAAGCCTTTAAGAAGGCCAACCCAGACTTTTTCCTGGTTTAGATAGCGAAACCCACCTATATTAGTTGATGCATAAATTATTCTGACATTTAATTTGTTATTTTCACATCCCAAATGTATTGTTTCTCTTTACTGCACCAGGCCAATACCCCAGTGTGCTGCTTACCTCAAGGTTAAATGTTGAAGAAACACGCCCTTTCTGAGCCCCCGCATACATTTTATGAATAATCCTTTAGAAATCGTTTCTTACTCCTAATATTCTATGCTTTTCTCGTTTTCGTAGCTTTTGCACGTATTCCAAACTGACTTTACTCAGTGGTGTAATGGTTAATAAATGAGTATTGGGCAATCACCATAGAGTTTGTCACCCCCGAGCTTTCATTATCAGCAACCTGGATTCTAGATATGAAATAATCGCTGGTTTCTAACGACCAAGTCTAGTTTAAAACAAAATTTAAACGACTTTTAAAATCTCTACATTTTGGAATTGGAAGCCTTTTTTAGTCTTCATCTTCGAAATCACTCCAAACTTGCCTTATTCATGAATCAATGGAAAGGATGATGAGCATCAACAGAGTAAAGAATTTTGTTTCACTATGATTGGTCGAACTTCCGATCTATAAGGCTGAAATTTTTGACTTTGCCCTTGCTAAGTGAGTTTAACCAAGTACTAGGCTATAAAACCCACGACGGACTGAGTAATCTATTAGACACGGTTGTCTCGCAATCTTCATCTATACAACTTATTTGATATGCTATAAAGAAAAAGAAATTTTTTATCTTCTCAAACCCTTTTCTCCAAAAAACAAACGAACAAAGAAAAAAAAAAAAAACATATCTTACGCCTCCTATATTTTCCTCCCCAAAAACCCCGGGTCGATCACTCTCATTATTGAATAATTACTCTCATTATCCACACTGCCGTTGGTTTCCTGCAGCCTCAAGCTTTCGCCTGTCGCACGCGCAAGACAAACCTCACTAGTGCCATAACACTACAAATAAGTTAAACAAAATAAAATAACACATTCGTCCATATCATGCTAGCGTCTGCTGGCCCAAATGGCCTATCTACTCAAACAAACTCGGCATCAAAACGGCGGTCCCGGGGATCGCTGGCTGGACGAAATACACCACTGAGGTCCAGTGATGAGCCTGCTTCCAAAAGAACAAAGACTGAGGCAAAACAACTGGGTAATCTGTCTACTCTGAGCCCTCCAGATCAGGAAGAAGAACTTGTGAACGTACTTTCGGACTTTAATATTGCCGTCAATGAGTTATTTCAATTGAAGGAGTACGCGTCACTTGTAGAGTGGGATCCGATGGATTTTTCCCGCATAGACAAGTCGGACTTGCCGGAAATCTTTGAATACTTTGTCAAAGACAATCAATATAAACTCATCTGGGATGAGCATCTGATGGAGAACATGAGTGACCTTCCGCTTAGGTTACAGAAGAAAAAACTCCAAGAGCGTGAAGCAATGCTTCGTAAGAAGTACCCTTTCATGGATGACGTTCTACAACGAAGCATACAGAGGGAAACTGACCTTCTTACTCTGCCACTAGAAAGCAACAACACGACCACTCCTATTAGTGTCTCCCAGGAGTCTAAATCTAAATCCTCCGCTAAGCTGAATGGCTCGTCATCGGCTAAAACATCGCGTCATTCCTCAAAACCACAGGCTGTGAAAACGCCGTCTCCACTGGCTCAGATTAAGAGCGATGTCGAAAATGAAAACCACAGCGGCAATGAGTTTGCAGATTACGATTTTTCTAATATAGATACAAACTATAAATTGCGGTCGATCAAGTACTCGATTCCTCCTCCTGTCGTCACCCACCCCTCACATATTCCATCTTGGCGCCCACTAGACGCGAAAGCTGGGCTTCAAGGTTCTGAACAAGATACTGACCATGTCATTCCCTATAATTCTGACCCACTCCAAGTGATTTCTACCAAAGACGATACCTTGCATGTTCCTCAGATCGAGGCCAAGATTAAAAGCTTTCTTCTGACAAAGTACAAGGCGTGTATCGTTGATGAAGGTGGCGTTGAAGTCACAAATACCCCTGCAGAATACGAATCAACCATGGAGAATCAAACTCATTTACTCAAACGCTTGTATCAAAAGGTCATGGTGGAAGAACGATTCGAATTGAATGGGGATAAAATAGAAAGACGAAAGATCATGCTTCCTAATAGTTCCACCAAACATACTCTGGACTATTTTAGAGACAATGGGTATATTATACCTAAGATCCAGGGTGCCGCCAATGATCAAACATTTCAAGACCACCTTGTAGCTCAAGGTATGGCTTTCTCCAGAATCCACCAAGGAATGAGAAAACAGCATCAAGCAAGAACAAGAAGAATTGCCCAGATTATTGAGCAGCACTTCCGGAAAAAAGCGGGTGAAAAGGAACGATTGGCGCGTGAAAGGGAACAGAATCTCAAGCGTATCAGCAGGCTCGCCATCCAGTCTGTGAAAAAGAGATGGTCCCAAGCAAATCGAGTTTATCGTTTCTTGCAACAAGAAAAAGAAGAGGAGCTCAAACAGATTGAAGGTCGTGAGCACTTGAGTAAGATGTTGGAGCACTCGACTCAGCTTCTCGAAGCTCAATTGAACAGGTCCTCGAGGGAAAACACCGAGTTTGAAACGTCGAACGTGAATTCCGACAATTCCGACTCGGATTCCAATGACTCGGATAAACTTTCCTCGTCCGATTTAGAAGATGAACAAGACAAAGAACTACCTAATGGTCAAAGTCAAAAGCTCGATAGTGAATTAAGCCTTGCGGAGTTGCGTGAAAAGTATTCTAATATGGAAGCTACCCCTGCGATGGCTTCTGATGACAAAGATTCCGCCGCGCAGTCCGATTTAGAAAGCGATTTAAGTGCTGATGAAAACGCTGGGCTTGCTTCACTTTATGGAGGGATTACCGCCCCGAATCCGGATCTTGTATCAACCGAATACGACGAAGATCAGCAAAAGATCATCGAATCTTTATCTGAAAAGACGCATAATGAGATGCTCGATTCTGATGAGTTCAGTGACTCCATGGAGGAAGACGATATGAGCTCATCTGACTCGGATTCTGAGAGTGACGGTGCTAGTGATCTGGATGTTGATGAACAGAAATCAAATTCCCAGAGGAATGGAACTTCTTCTTTAGTTGAACCCCCTACTAAAGAAGCCCAGACCGAATTAGAGGATGTAAAATCCGATGCATTGAGTGAAGAAGATGAAAACGTGGAGGAAATTAATGGTTTTAAAGTCAAAGATGTTCCTATCCCTTCCTTGTTGCGTGGAACTTTAAGACCATATCAAAAACAAGGTTTAAACTGGCTTGCCAGTTTGTATAACAACAACACCAATGGTATCCTTGCAGATGAGATGGGATTGGGTAAAACAATCCAAACGATATCGCTTTTGTCTTACCTTGCTTGTGAGCATCATATCTGGGGACCACATCTCATTATCGTCCCGACTTCTGTTATGCTTAATTGGGAGATGGAATTCAAGAAGTTCGCTCCGGGTTTCAAAGTTCTCACATACTATGGATCCCCTCAAGAAAGAGCCAGAAAAAGAAAAGGGTGGAACAAGCAAGATGCTTTTCATGTATGCATAACATCTTATCAGTTGGTCGTTCATGATCACTCTTCTTTCAAAAGAAAAAAATGGAGATACATGATCCTTGATGAAGCTCATAATATCAAGAATTTTAGATCGACTCGATGGAAAGCTTTATTGAATTTCAACACTGAAAACAGATTGTTGCTCACGGGTACACCATTACAAAATAACCTTATGGAGTTATGGTCTTTGCTTTATTTTCTCATGCCATCCTCAAAAGTAGAGCAAATGATGCCAGAAGGTTTTGCCAACTTTGAGGACTTCCAGCAATGGTTTGGAAAACCTGTTGACAAAATTTTGGAGAAGACAGCTACTGGAGATGTCATTGATGAAAACGTCACGAGCAAGCTAGATAAAGAGACAAAAGATACCGTTTCTCGATTGCATCAAGTTTTAAGACCTTACTTGCTTCGAAGACTCAAAAAGGATGTTGAAAAACAAATGCCTGGAAAGTATGAGCATATTATCTATTGTCGTTTGTCAAAGAGACAAAGGTATCTCTATGACGATTTCATGTCGCGAGCAAAAACAAAAGAGACCTTAGCGTCAGGAAACTTTTTGTCCATCATCAATTGTTTGATGCAATTGAGAAAAGTGTGTAATCATCCAGATTTATTTGAAGTGCGTCCCATCGTCACTTCGTTTGCCATGCCAAATACTGTTACCAAGTATTATAATGCTACTAATGAAGCCGTTGGCAAACTTCTTGGTGACTCGGAGGATACAAGTGTGTCTTTGCCTGTTATCAATGCGGATATTTCCAACATGGAAGACATGAATTATTTGGCCGCTGAAGCAACTAGCCGATGGATGTCAAATGAGGGATTAGAAAAACAGATAAAGTTGTTGGACGATGTTATTGAAAAGGGTACTATTATCGAAACTAACTCCTCTGAGAATGATCCATTGGCAGACATTGTTCAGGTGAACAGATCTATAAAGCTCGAGGAGCAGATTTGGCTTCGTGATAAGTTGAAACAATGTGTTTACCTTAACACGTTGAGATGTCAGAGGAAACCCCTTTATGGTTATAAACTCTTGGATTTCGTGAAAAAAGCCAGCGAAAAACCATTACTTTGTGAATCTTTGGGAAACATGATATTAGACATTCCAAAGCGACAGGCGCTTATGTCCGATACTGTCAACAAATACGCAGTCATCACACCAACGGTTGTTGCTCTAGACATGAAGGACCAAATTATTCCAATCAATACCCAGTACAAGGTCCGTGAAGAAGTTCAACAAAACCACATTGCAAACCCCTTCCATCAGGCGCAAGTCAAACTCTCGATCGCTTTCCCGGACAAACAATTGTTACAATATGATTGTGGTAAGCTTCAAAAGCTAGCAACTTTATTGCAAGATCTTGTTCCAAACGGACATCGTGCTCTTATCTTCACTCAAATGACCAAGGTTTTGGATATCTTGGAACAATTTCTTAATATTCATGGATATAGATACATGAGGTTGGATGGAGCCACGAAAATTGAGGATAGACAATTACTCACGGAGAAGTTCAATCGAGATCCAAAAATCCCCGTTTTTATCTTATCCACCAGATCCGGTGGTTTGGGTATCAATTTGACTGGTGCTGATACCGTCATTTTCTACGACTCTGATTGGAATCCTGCAATGGATAAGCAGTGTCAAGATCGTTGTCATAGAATTGGACAGCTGCGTGACGTTCACATCTACAGATTTGTTTCCGAATACACCATCGAGTCAAACATCTTGAAAAAAGCGAATCAAAAGAGACAGCTAGACAATGTTGTTATTCAAGAGGGTGATTTTACAACAGACTACCTCGGGAAGTTTTCCGTCCGTGATTTGGTCAACGATGCAAGCCTTATCAGCGAGCTACCTGATAAACCTATTGGAGAAAATGCCAACATGGAATTGTTAGCCCAAGCGGAAGATGAAGCTGATCGAAATGCGGCGAAGGAGGCTATGAAGGAAGTGGCTGTTGATGACGAGGACTTTACTGAAGAGAGTAAACAAGGTACCCCAGCACCCGGAAAAGTTCCTGAAGATGTAGATATTGAGGATGCTGACTATGATGAAGGGGTGGGACACATCGACGAATATATGCTCCGTTGTATAGCGGATGGGTATTACGTCGAGTAAAGGACTATAGAAGCAAGGCGAAAGAAGCCTTAGGCAGGAAAAAGCCTAATGCAGAAAAGAAAGCAGGGTTTAACCTACCACGTGTATTATAGAGCCAGTACAAAAGCATAAAGCTTTTTTTCTTCCTTTCTACGAACGAGAGGTTTAAAAGCTGTATTATATTTAAATAATGCTAATACAAATCCGAAAAAAAAAAAATTAAAAGAAACCCCTGCCAAATCAACCCGTGGCTGCAAAGTAGCGTGAACCTCGATAGGCAGGATCACGTGACTTCAATAACTTTGTCTCGACGGTAGTATGCACACCCGCATTCAATTTAACGAACAATTCAGATAAAGCCGACCTCCTCCCCTTTGTTCAATTCAAATCGGAAAAAGAAAATATACCACACAACGGCAAAATGTCCACCAGTATCCAGTCACTTTTGAAAACCGAGAAGGAAGCTGCTGGTATAGTTAACGATGCCAGAAAGTACAGAACTGAGCGGTTGAAGTCAGCAAAGGCCGACGCCCAGAAGGAGATTAGTGAATACAAGGCTCAGAAGGAGCAGGAGTTGAAGAAATACGAAAGCGAACATGCTGGATTAAACAGTAATGTCGAGAAGGAAGCTGAGGCTACTGCTGAGAAGGAGTTGGCTGATATCCAGGCCAAGTATGCTGAGAAGAAGTCCGCTGTGGTGAAGTTGTTGGTCGAGGCCGCTACCAAGCCTACGCCAGAGTTGCACATCAATGCCTAAATCTGACATTTCGGGTTGAGGTGTATGAGATTTTCCAACAGGCTATAAAATAAGATTTATATACATATATACAGACAATATTGAACCAATGCAGTGAGTGCGAGAATTGGACTCCTCCCGTAAAGACATGCTGGATGGACCCTCAGTAGTAGCCAGGGTTAAATACGGTCTCAGTTAACCCTATTTGTTTATTTCTGGTTTTTTGGCCATGCGAGTGTTATTAAGCACCACCTTTGGCCAATTTCTTGAGTGCATTGACCACTTTCCAGAACCTGTTATCGTAGCTGGCAGTGTTGAGGCTGCTCACAAATCTCCATGCTTTTTTATCATCGGCAATCGGGTAATCAATAGGTGGAGGAATAGCAGTTTTCACGCCAAGAGCCCTAAGAATTGGCTTATCCATTACAACGGCTTTAGCGTTACAAAGGCCAGTCAATCCTTCTTCTCCACCAAATTTACCAAAGCCTGACTTTTTGATTCCTCCAAAAGGTAACTGACAAACGTAGAATGTGGCAAAATCATTGATTGCAACATTTCCACTCTCTAGCCTCTTAGCCACCGCATTGCAAGCATCAAAATTTTTTCCAAACACGGAATTACCCAAGCCGTACTCGGTGCTATTGGATATAGCAATTGCGTCCTCGATATCTTGAGCTTTCATCATCGTCAAAATAGGGCCAAACACTTCCTCTTGTGAAATTCTCATGGATGGATCAACATCTACCAATAAAGTAGGTTCAAAATAGTGTCCCTGAGGGTAATTAGGGTGACGGTATCTTTTACCACCATGTAACAAGCGTGCCCCCTTTTCCACGGCATCCTGGACCAACTCCTCAATTTGATCGAATCTGTTATCGGAAATCATCGCACCCATATCAATTTCATCCAATTGGTCTATATCCGAGCCGACACGAAGCGTCGCGATTCTTTCCTCCAAGATAGAAACCAATTCCTCGTAAACAGAAGGCAAACAGATCACTCTTTCTATACCAATACAATTCTGTCCAGCACTTTGGAAGGTACCTCTCATAATAACTGACGACAATGCTTTCACATCAGCGACATCATCCATAACAATGACCGAATCTTTTCCTCCTAATTCAATCACACATGGGGTCAACTCTTTTGATGCGCTTTGCAAGACTTTGTGTGCTACGGGTTTAGAACCAATAAAGGTGATGTGCTTCAACCCTGCGTGTGAAGTAAAGTATTCGGCGTCCTCGGGGAAACAGTAACATAATTGGATCAAGTCCTCGCTGATATTAAGCAGGCGAAGTGCAACCCGGATCATTCCAACGAACCACGAGGATGACCAGACAACCTGTTCAGAACATTTCACAACTATGGCGTTTCCACTAAACAATGCAGCAACCACTGGTCCAATGAGGTTGTGAAGAGGGTAATTCCATGAAACAATGGCTGAAACTACCCCGAGAGGCTCGTAACGGACCTCGGCATTTTTCATGAGACCCATGAGCAACGACGAGGGACCTGGGCGTGCTGACGGGCGCAAAGCTCTTTCTCCGTTGGCAATTATCCAACTGATCTTCTCAAGGGTGACCATAATCTCTCCCATTGAGGCATCCAACTTCGTCTTTCCACTGTCTCTACAAGCAACACGTGCAATGTTCTCCTGGTTGTCCATGATGAACTGATTTAGCGTTCTCATCAACTGCTTTCTTGTGGCAAACGAGGACTCGGCCCACGTCTTCTGGGCAGCCGCTGCTGCATTTATTTGGGCATCCATTTGGTTTCTTGAGATGCATGTGAATGAGCCCAAGTATTGGCCAGTAGCAGGACAATAGCTCTGGATTTTATCGCTTTCGCCAGGAACTTTAATGCCAAGGCTGGGAGGATAGAGTCTCTTGCCCTTCCAGTGAGGCTTAGCTTCATCTGGAATGGCGTATTCCAATTTCTTAGGTGCCTCAAGCTTATTGTACTTATTGGGCCGAGACGTGATATACTTCTCGTATGTAAAGTACATCAACGGAACGATCACACCGATAAAAAAAGTCGTTGAGATCTGGTACTGCCATTGGAGATCTGCAAAGTCGAGGTTTATGGCAATCATCTTTTTTTTTCTGAACTTTTCTTAGTTTCAACAGATAGAGAAGAAAAAATCCGGTCCTTTCAATGTATTTAGTTTGGAAAATCTGTTAACTTCTATGGGTCTGAGCAGTGAAGATCCAAATTAGTAAAGTGCGAAATTTAGCGACAAATATTTTGGGCTACATTTTAATATATTTACCATTTACTAGCTGTCGATTCTGACTCAGGGCAGACTTTACTAAAAAAATGCATCCTAATATATCGATTCGATATATGTAAAAAACTAGGATATGACAAGGTGCTTCAGCTCTCGCTACAAGCAACGACCAACGTGTTCAAATGGAATCCGTTGTCCAAGCTTAGGTCTGGGCACGACTTGTAGGTACTGAGGTATAGAGACGAACAAGGGAGCACATTCGAGGCGAAGCTAACCGGAGAGCACCGGTCCAAACAATGAGTATCGTCAGAAGAGTGGGGTCGTTCAGTAGGGAGAGCGACGCCAGTGATAAGTAGGTTCATTATCTACTACGTTGAATGGTAGCCGATTGGCTAGCAATCAACGCTGGGTCTGAGCACTTAGCACAGGTCGCGACGTGGTTCCAAAAACGTTTTGGGTTTTGGCCTGTGCGACTGGCCCGCAGCCGGTTCCCGCGGCCAGGGATCTGGGCCAAGCTGGGGCCGATCTCAGGCAACAGGGCCGTTTGAAAATGCACGGAAATTTTCAGTTTTGGGTCTTTCCTGGGGATTTATCTGATTTGCAGTATACTGGAAGAATTAATATGAAGACAGAATATTTAAAAAAAGTAATGTTTTTACGTCTTATGTAGATAGCATAAGTTTCTTGGTTCGAGATGTAACCCGAAATATTGGGAGAAATCTAAGGTAAGGGACATGCATCATATGCCTCTGTATGAGGTGCCGTGTAATAAGAGATTTAAAATGTATCTCTATAGTTGTGTATCATCTACAAATTATTTAAATGATAATTGCTGTCATGTGTATCTCTCATAAACAAAATGATCTTTAAAAACACATATTCTTTAGTCCTGTTCCTGTTCAGCATCTTGAGCAGGCTCTTCAAGACCCAAAAAGTCTTCGTACTGTGCTGCGGTTCGGTTTTGCACTATGGCTCCTATTATGTTATGGTCAAGGTAATCAAACATCGAGTCTGTCACTTTCATATTGGCATCGGGATAATTGTTGTCGTCTTTTGGTGGGATGACATCGTATTCCAACATATCATCTCGTTCAAACACTTTCTCGGGGATCTTTGCGAGCACTTTGTTCTCTCCTGACAAAACCACAAATCGAATTAAATTCACCGGAATATCCAGCTTATCCTCCAGCTTTCCACCTCCAAACCATGTGCTCAACCAGGATTTGGTCTTCTGCAGATTATGATTCTGGAAAAGAGCCATGAGCTCGTCGTGAAGAAATTGCCGGTGGCTTTGTTCCTTCCAAAGAATTGGTGCACGTACTAAGTACGTTTCGTTGGAGAGCTGTATGTAGCTATCCTTATTTATGTCATTTGGATGTACTGGTAATTGACCGCTCAACCCGATACTCTTGAGCAATTCATAAGAACATAATGGATGGGCTTCAAATGCATTCAAAAGGGCAACTTTGGCTTCTTCGAGTTTTCCCAAATGCAACAAAGCCAACACGTTAGAAAATGCAAGTCCAGGCGTATACCATTGGGTATATGTTTGAGTAAGCGAGGAGTTGACAAATTCAGTTAAGTACTCGAAGTTCTCTGATAGGATGGCATAATGATCCAAAAAGTATCTCACACCAAGTGGATCTTCAGCGGGGGATAATGCCAACAAGAATTTACAGAAGTTAAGGGCAGTATAGAACGTCGACCTCTCACCAAGACCAGATATAACCCTGAACAATGTGAGGTAAAATTGACGGTTAGCAAATGACTCATAAGGAAGCCTGATAAGCTCTGTCTTTCCTCCTTGTAAGAGTTCATGGAAATTCTTGTTAAACGATCTATCAAAAACAAACAAACTCTTCTCGATCAATGCATTGCTAGTTGCTTTGTTGTTTCCCTCTCTCAACATAACCATGGATACTTGAAGAAGCGTCTCCATATGATAGGGGCTCTGTTGAAGAAGCTGCATCAAAGACTCTGGGTCTGGAGTCATCACCACAGATGCAAAGAATCTAGAATTGGCCACCCGGTCGCGTATACTGTCCACTTTGCGGAACCGAAAGTACTTTATGCCAAGCTTATTTTCATTCCGAATCTTCAGCTCAATGGCTTCGATTGTTTGTTCCTTGTGGTCTTCTTCCTTGTATAACTTAGTATTCAAGGCAAATTCCGTGTCTAGATCATCCATAAAGAGGGGTTTTTGCGTTGTTGGAAGCCAGTCGTCCCTGATTCTTGTGAGAAGTAATTTTCGTGTTGTTCCTGGGACTCCCTTATGGTCCTTTCCGCCCCAGCCTCGCGTAATTCTTGCTAAGCTCTTGATTTGAGCCAATACTTCCGGGGATGCTGCCAATGAAGTTGTACTATTGGCATCTTCAATTGTGTCGACTGAGAGTTTACCGAAGAGATTTTGGAGTTCGGTATCAGGATCCAAATTCTTTACTGAACCCACCGATAGAAGATGCATGCTTTCCTTCAAACGAGAGGTTGTAAACCCCAAGAAATTTGCATCGGCGTATACAAATGGGGGATCTTTTTCATCAAGTAATGCTTCGTGGTCTTCTCCTTCCGAGGCTTCTGGTGAGTTTTTGGCTTGGGGCAGTTGTACATTATCTCTCTTTTTCACTTCCTCGAGAAACTTGTCGAGGTCATCTTCGTCTAAGCTATCTTCGTCTGAAGAGACCTTCAAGGGCTTTTTCTTAGTCTTCTTCTTTTTCTTGGACTTTTTCGATGTCTTGGGCACAGAATGCTCGATTTTGGGAGATTCTTGCTCTTGTGGTTTCTGCTCAAGGTCCAGATCAAAGTCAGGCTCTTGATCGCTACTTTGTCCATCATTAAGAAGAGCAAATGCATTCACTTTTGGTTGCAGGACAAATCCAGCATCGTCATCTGAGCTTTGTATCTCTGGAGACTCGATAGCTTTCTGTCTTTCGAGACGTCTGAGTGCCCTGGAGCTCATGTTAAATGTGAAGAGAGAGATGTACTAATTGGCTCCAAAAGGATCTCATTAACAGCCCCAGCTATGCCAGAGCGCGCAGGGCCAAATGTGCGGTCAAGCGCGGCCAACCGACCACAGCCGTTGGGGCAGAAGTCAAACGAGGCCCCAGAAGTGCGAAATTCCGAAGCGAAGTGGCGTCTGGGCCTTGAAAAAACTGCAAGTGTAGTCGGCCTCAATGAATGAAATCTTGAAATTAATTAAGTTGAAGGATTTTTTTTGAGATCTATCATATTTGACCAAGAAACTTCCCATTGCACTATGTTGTTTTGAGGACCGCTTTATTGGTTCCGTAGGCTTAATTGCGCACTACATGTACACTGTATAGTCAATCAGTAATATATATTTTTATTTAAGGTTATGTGATGATTTCATAAGGGTCATAGCTCGTTAAAGCCAAGAATTTATTAGTTCAGGCTTGGTGCGGTGAAACGGCCAGCACCTTGCTTGTCTTCGCCTTTTTCCAAAATGATCTTGATAGCACTGTCAACATTAGCAGAGTTACCGAACTCGTTTTGAATCTCCTCCTTGGATGCCTCGTCCAAAACACCCTCAACACCACCTTGTCTGTTAACGAAGACTTTGTAGATAGAAACAACATCAATCAAAGGGAGAGTGGTGTCTCCAGCCTTGTACTTTGCGAGAACAGCAGGATCTTCAATGAAAACAACAAAGTCGCTGTCGGTACCTTTGTAGAAGAGCTTGTGTGGGGTAGCCATTTTGATTGCAAAAAAATGTGTGGATATGAGTTATGTAGTGATGATAATAAATTCAAGGAAATCGAAGTTTTGGGATTGAATTCGAAACGTAAAAATAAGAGTAGTGATACTTTTGTTGATTAGAAAGTTCGAAGGAGGATTCCCTGGCCGATTTATATAGTTTGGTAGACACGGCACATTACCCCAAAAAGCAGCAACCTAAAATCCAGCAATGCTTGTACAAGCTATTGCGTACCGGAGGCATGCGAGACTGCATGGGGTCTTTAGATCGACGTCATTGGGGTCGAACTTCGCGGCGATTTTCTGCCCAATGCTTTTAAACTTTGACCACCAGTATAGCTTTTCTTTGACTTCAAAGAGGTTTTTTTTTT
>JAJMAK010000432.1:0-12849 GCA_030572615.1 Metschnikowia lachancei | reverse complement strand
GACTGGTAACAGACGCCAAATTTTTTGCATCAGACTCGATTTTACTCAGTGGTAACTTGACAGTTAATAGCACACAAGCAAACTTTGTTGTGTACGACTTCTCAAATAACGCCTTTGCGAATGCTGGAAGTCAAATCAATAACATTGGAGTCCTGGGATCAATTGAAAAATATATCATGAATGATAATTCCAATGGTCGATTAAATTTGAGAATGAGTGCTATTGGCTCTAATTTTGTCATTGGTTACAACGGAAGCACATGGTCAAGAATTGATCATGATATAGAATTCTCAGAGCAAACACAATTGACGGACTTGAAGCTTGTTCAATTGAGTGGGCGAAATTCCAATAACCCAAACCAGGCGTATTTTGATAACAATAAGGCGTTGTTGTTGTCAGGTTCATTCAACTTGACGAATTATGGGATGGTTAATGTTGCGTTATTTGACGGAAAAAGCTGGATTCCTTATGTCTTCTCCCTGAAAGATTCTACTCTTGGGCAGGTGAATTCTTTGCTTCTTGAAGATCTTTACAAGTCGCAATCATCTAGCGATTTAACTGCCAAGAAGAATCAATTGAGCGTGGGTCAAGTTGTTGGGATTTCCTTGGCATGTGCCATCGGGTCCACAGCAATAATTGGCTTTTTGTATCTCATCCCGGTTTTCTTTTTGATGAAAGAATCAAAGAATAAGGAAGGGGTTGACCAACGGATTCAAGAGGATGAAATGATGGATATTGTGAATCCTAAGGACTTGATCCATGAGATGGATGCACAAAGGAACTATTGACAGTCATGAAAACATGACGTGGTAAATTACGAATAATGAATAAACTTGGTATACTTTATAGATAGGTATAATAGCAACATTTGGGTAATACTGGCGATGTTAATTGCAAGCGTTCTTGTAAATGTTTTTGCCGGTTCACCTCCGATATACTTGGGGGTTAAGGTGAACAGTGTGAACAACAAGTTCATTCGTTAGAAATCCAAGTTAGCGGGTTTCATTCAATTAGTTTACGGCCCTCTGGATTGCATCGACTAGACCAAATATCTAAGGAATTATTGTGGTATCAATTTATTGAAAAAGGACATTATTCAGGAAATGTCGAAATTTATCAATACAAAGCTTGATAGTTTTTAATAGTAGGTTTAATTACTGCAAAAAGTGGCAGTGAGTGTTGGGAGAAGACCCGTACACCAGCTTACCCCAGGTAAAAAGGCCGGTGGAAAAAGACTCATAATCATCTATAAATCGGTTTTTGAGTCTCTTGGCTCTTATATATCTATCACTACAAGATATATATGAGGTTTTCTTTTGATATTTTTGGTTTATGGTGTAGAAAAGAGCTTATGGAATTCAGATGGATGGTGCACGGGTGTACTACCAATGAATTAGCAATGAGCCACACCAGAAGCCGATTTTGGTATATTTTGCCCTGGGAACGTTGTAGATGTAGTGGTTTTTCGTCGTCTTTTGATGAAGCAAAAACGTTCTCAAATTTGAGAGCTTTAAGGAGAGTGTAAAGGTGTTCTGCGCTATGGTACTCACGGAACAACCTTTCAGGTGGGTTAATGGAATCTAATCTAATTTTAACAGAACTGTCGTGACTTGTTCTTCCAGAAAAAAAGAACTGAAGGCACTAGCTGACTAAACCAGTGCATCCACAAGGCGCATAATAGCCTGGTGGAACTGTATCTCTCTCTGGAAGTGTCGTGAAGTGATCTCGTGTGATCTCACTTGAGGAGAGAAAAGGGTTTCATTATCCCAATCTGACAGTGATAGCGTTAATGTATAGCATTAGGTTTCCGGGAGTAAGGTGTAAAGGAATGTAATCATTGAATTATATCAATCCTTAATGAAAGAGGAATCAGGTGACTAGTTAGAAAGAAGAGGGGTACGCCACTAGCGGATTTAGAGAGTGGACATCGCAGAGGGTCTGATTATATGATATCCTAGAATGTCAACCAAAAGAGGTGTTCATTGTTAATGGCAATATTAGTTGCCACAATACAAGAGCTTAATCATTTGTGACTCTGACACATACAGGAGAATTAGTGCAGAAAGCACCGCAAACACTGCTCTGGCTGAGACGGTCGTTCAAAAACAAGTATTGCTTGTGGTTTCTAAGAAATGAAAGAGAATTCTTTGGGAAGGTCTGAGACGGATGTTTTACAAACTACGAAGTCTCAGAAAAGTGTTTTTGTTTTTAGTATCATGTCCTTGTTTCATAAGCCATTGCTCATGTGTGCAAATCGTAGATTCGGATCTAAGCTAATAAGTTTTCAATTGATGGAAGACGAAAACTTCGTGGAGGTTGAGTGACTGAAGTAAAATGAAGCCCCACAAACTTTCTTTTCTTACACTTTAGGTGAATGCCTGGCTGTGTGCTAATATAACAGTGTTGTTCGATGAATTGAATTGCACGCTTCATTTCAAGCGGGTAATAGACTTGGAGATTTGGAGGGATTTTCAATCAGTTTTGTCTGGTCTCCTCCTCAACTGCGAAGAGTCCTTTTCGTCTTCAACATACAACTCCATTGTTGCAAGGTCTTCTTCAAATGTTGGAATTTCTGAAAGAACCGCGTCTTTCCGTATAATATCAAAGACCTTTATCAGCCTGTTTATTTCCTCGTTGATCTTCCTGCAATGATTTGTCTGTTTAAGGGCATATATGTCTGTTGTTAAGCTTTTTGGGGGGTGTTTGAGTTACTAGATTTACCTATAATGTTTTAGTCGTTTTGGTGTAGGAATAACGGGCCTTTTCATTCGCCAATTGAGCATTACGTCTTTTTTTCGGAGAAATGTCAACACGCAACAATTTCCCATTGGCTTTGGGTATTTGTTTGAAAGAGAAACTTTACCTGTCGCTAGATTCAATTGCGAAATGGGTGTTGAGTAGAATGTCGATAATTCAATTGTTGATTGATTTTATACGTTATTGTCTGAGCAAATTAGAATATGAAATTCTTGTACTATTTCCAAATTCCATGTGAGTTTTAATTTGGGGGAAACAGGTTCCGGACATCGATTATCCGGCCTCTTGGAAGAATATCATGTGCTAACAAATCTTCATATTGATTTATTGATTCTTGGACATCTTAAAATGCTTCAGAAGAGGAATTTCTCTATTTATCTCATTTACGGCTAAAGACTTTCTTGATTTTTGGGCTGGTTCTTTTTCTTTTTAAAATGCCTGAATGTTATCAATTCGATATAGTCTTTCTCTTTCTGATAAATTATTGCTTCACTCCATTCCTCTATTGATAAAGGAGACGCACATGAGTGGCTTAGGATTGATTAAATCCAATATCACTCCTTGATATTCAAAAGGAATATTGCAAATATACGTTTCCTGTGACCCGAAGTGTTTACTTTTATCTAATCTGATCACATTCCTTGCAATTGCAAAAGTGTTATTAACCAACAATTCCTGAGTGTGATTGGTGAGATATTTAACATCACTTCCGACTTGACCCTGTGTCGGCATTTTATAATTATCACACTTTTGGACTTTCTAACTTCTATTGGGTGAGTATATAGAGGAGATTCACGCCTGGCTTTTTTTTTTTTTGTCTTGTTGACCTTTGTTATTTGCAACCATTACATAGTGGGGGCCGAAGTCGGCGACGGCTTGTCTGCAGGACGGCGTAATTTACCCATCAAAATTCCGTCACTATTGACATTGCAAAGGCAGTATTCTGACTTTTTTTGGTGGCTGTGATGCCTGAAGTTTTCTTAAAATCTTGAGTTTTATGTGGATCGAGGATTGAGCGGCATTTGTCGGTATTGGTCAAGATCTTCAGTGACATGTTGAGTCCACGAATCCTCAAAGTTTCGAAAGTCAGGTTGGTTACTTACTGATGGATATTGTCGATTGAGTTCTGTCTGGAGTTTATATTCCCGAAATATGGAGGATACTGGTGGGTCAGTTTAAAAACAATGAAAGAAACGACTGTATCATATGAAGCCAATAGAAAAACGACACAACAACTATAAAAATATAGAGAAAACCTGTAAACACATCTGGATAGAGTACGGATTAATGAAGTTATCTGGCTCTTCCGAGAAATGTACTTCCCTGATTAATCTAGTTGCTCTTTCTTTAAAGAAACAATTGTATTACAGGACGCCGCTATAAAAGCTCTTTAGCTCACAACCTTGTAGAACTGCGTTTCTCGACTCCATGGCCAATGGCTGGAGCCTGTGTAAGTGCCAAAAGACAATTATTTTTCTTATTTCTCGGCCATTCTTTCTTTAAAATGACTTAAATTCAAATTGCTTCTCATTCCAATTGTACCACGTGAAACCCCGGGCTTTTTCACTCGAAAAGTGGCTAGTGTTGCTTCCATTTTATGTGTTTTGTCGGCATGCTCCAAACAACAAGAAGCATGATGCGGTGGCTCAATGGTAGAGCTTTTGATTCCAAATCAAAGGGTTGCAGGTTCGATTCCTGTCCGTGTCAATTTTTTTTTTTGCTTTACATGGCTTTTTTCCCCTTAACTTTTCTATTTAAAAACCTCCCCGCTCATAAAGAATCTTATTTATATACTATGTATGATACACTATGGTTTTGGCGTTTCTGAAACTTCAGACGAATTTTGCGTCTCCTCATTTTCTGACTCCTCAGAAACTGGCTGCGTCTCCTCGTCATCAATATCGAATAGACGGGCATCGGCCTGCTCGGGTTCGTTACTAGCAAACTCTTCAAACTGGTCAGCGTCGTCCTCAACTTCAAAATTCACATCCGTCGTGTCGCCCAATTCATCATCGTAATCCTCAAAATCACCAAATAACTCATCTTCGTCATTTGGTACCCGAACGTATTCTCTGCGCCCGGGTCTTCTTCCAAACACGATTCTGGCGGCGTTTTCAAGCAATTTCCGGTCGATTTTCCGGACAGTCTTCACAACGGCGATGATTCCTGCAACAACAACAATGCCACCCTTAACAACTTTATTGACAGCCACGTCCACGTTGTTTTCTTCAATTGGATTGAAGCCTTCTTCGTCATCTAATCTGATTTGCCCGAGTCTGCTAAATCCTCCGTTACGCTTGATACCTCTCTGGTAAACAAACCAAGTAGCCCCACAGAAAACACCAAGTACAACGAGAAAAATAGCCAAAAACTTTCCAAAGGTTAAATTCCGGCCGTGTTGCCTATTAAACTCTTCTTCGTGGCCGGGGCAAGGGCGGATGTCCCACGAATCGAAAGATTTTCCTCCAACACATGTAGATATCGGAATTTTCCTGTACCCAGTAGGTTCGAAGTACTCGAATGTATTAGGTTTACTACAGATCTGCGCCTTTCTGTCTTGTGGAGTTAGTCCTTCCACGAGTTTGCAAGTTCCATCCGGGGCTCTGTAGTAATTGTAGTCACATTCGTAATCTCTTCTGCCACATGCGCAGTTTTTGATGGTCTTCATGCCTTTGATAAGCGGCACTGCACCAATGAAGCAATCGTAATGACCTTGGGCTCGACGCAAGTAATTCGACACATGACCAAATAAACAATCGTCAGCAGATTCCGGATGTCTTGGCGTCCAGTATTCAAAGTCGTCTTTAAGCGGATTATCCAAATCGATCTGACATTGTCTCTTGTAGAAATTAGTGAAGTCGAGCGAGTAAACAAATGTTGTCAAAGACTCGGTGTCATCGTGGGCAAAAATGACAAATTTTCTTGCAGTATCCGTGGGCACTGTAGCCAAGTCTCTCACAAACACTGGCTTATCGGCAAATTTATACTTTTGCCATGTATTACCATCATCGGTAGAATACAAAAACTCATCCGTAGCATCCACTGCATTCACCATAAGCAAAATAGTACCTCTGTCTCCATATTCCCACATAAAGACGCCCTTGCTTACTTCCTTCCATGTTATACCTCCATCGGCAGATATAAAAGTAGACGATTCTTTATAGGGTTTGAGCGACTCGCCGACATTTCCCACGCCAATCAAAAATCCAATAGCAGAAGATGACGAGAAAGTGTCCCTGTAATCGGGCCGCTCGGTAAATCCATGTAAATTGAGCGAGCACTTTGCAAGAGAACTACCAATGCAGTTGTACTTCTTACCTTCGGAATCAACAGCTGGTGGACTCAAATATGACCACTGACTTCCGTCATTATAAGATATTTGAGTCTTGAGGGTTTTGGCATCCTTACTATCTGGGTTGGTGACAGTATTAGCAATAATAACACCTTCCAAATTATCGATTCTGTCGTAGTCCACGTATCCTCTGTGATCTCTATTCACATGGTCCAAAGACAAAACGTAAGATGTGCCATTAGAATTGGACTTGAGAATAGCACCCACCTCTCTTCCTGGCAGTTTGTCTGTGGTTAAGTGAAGGAAGACCGAGTGTCGGTGAGAGTCCAAAATAGTGTATGTACTCTTGGCCTCAACACTGAAATCGTTGGGGAAATCCGCGTCGGCAAAAGTCGATCCGTCTGAGGTGACCTTGAGCTGTAACGTGTTCTCTTCTGTGATTGTTGCCACAAGAACAAAGTCCGGTTTGACAGCGATGGCAAGAACGTTTTCAAAGAGAACTTGTGATGTTTGGAAGTAATCAGTAGAAGAAACCAACTTTTTCTTACCGTTATTTGATACCACACAGTAGATCAAATTTTCTTGGGAGCCAACCAGACTAGCCACATAATCACATGAGTTTGAGCTGAAGGGTAACTTCTTGAACGAAGCTCCTGCATCCTCAGTATAATATGGGATATTATCCCTGCCCATCTGGTCAGCACCAATGAAAAAGAACTTTTTGGAATCAATTGGGTCGAAGATGATCGCCCGGCCAATGGTGGTTGGGATTTCTGGAGATTGCAACTTTGTAAAGGTATTTCCTCCGTCGGAGGAGTAATACAAGTATTTCAATGAAACAAGAATGGCAGTTTCGTCCACGGGGCCCACCAAGAAAAACAAGATATCATCGTCGACAGGAACTTGAACAAACGAAACACCACCATCATTCGAAGCATGCACAACGTCTTTATTGGTGTGGACCAAAATGTTACTGGACAAGTTACTACTCTCCACATACGAGTATTGGTCAAAGTTTCCGTCGAATTTCGAAAGCTTGATCGAAATCGCGTTTTCGCTTTGGTCACCTTTCTCCTCTTCAATGGTTTTACACGTGAATAAAGTTTTAGCAATGAAGTCAGACTTTGAGGTTTTGGAAAATGTGCAGTCATTTCCCGGAAGTTGCTGCTGATGAGGAACCAAAACGTTTTCCTGTTTGGAAGATTGACATAACTTTGAAATTTCCTCCTTGATAGGCACACATGCGCCCTTTTCTGAGAGCTTGAAATAAGGCGAGCACTCGAAATCAGACGCGGTACATTCACAAGGCTGGGTAGTGATTTTGACAGGGCCTGAAGAACTCTTGACGAGACACTGAGCATCTTGCTTTCTCCGCGAGAAGGTGGCCTTGTGACCAGAAATACACGTTGGCCCATCGACTTCAGCTGAGACACGTGCATTCACATCCTCAAAGTCATCTTTTCCACAAGATTTGCCACCAAAAGCATCTTTGAAATCAACCGAATAAGCGATGGATTTCGAGCCTTTCCTACCAATAAGGAACATTCTTGTGCTAGATAAGTCTGATACTGTTTCCAATCCAATTGGCCATATGGGTTCCGCAAGGTCGTACGTTGACCACAGATTGCCCTGGTCCAAAGAAAAATGGAGCTTGTTCAGCACGGCATCACGCTTGGCAACGGGAAATGCAACAAGTACGTTACCCTGGTCAACATAGGACACCATTGAACGGCCTTTCAAAGCAAATTTCCAAGTGGCACCACCATCACGTGACACGTATGTGTCAACATCCAGGAGGTGGTCATAAGACTTGCCCTTGGCACCCAGAGCTAGAAGAATATCTGGTGTGTTTTGGAAAGTATTGCTCAGCGTGAAACGACTTTCTGGGATGAAATTGAACGAACACCCTTCGGTGACCTTACATTTGTCGTCATCTACGATCGCAAGAGGCTCCCATGTTTTACCGTCGTCAAGAGAGTATCTTGTAGGGAATTCTTTGGCATCATCGGAAGATTTAATGTCGGCAAACCAAACTCCATCGACATTGGCAGAAGTACTTGAAGAAAGGAGGCCAACTTGAGCGATTTTTGAGAATTTTAAGCCGGTGGAGTCGGAAAAATAAATTACCTCTTCCCTACTATGTCTGCCCTGGTAAATCAACGCCAAGCGCAACGACAGTGGTGTGGATTTGAGGAACATGACTGCGCCATTAGTAATTTGGAAGTCAATGTCTGCATTTTGAAAGTTTTTCGCGTCTTTCGACACGACCAAGGATACCAGGGCATCGATGAACTTCTCTTTTTTCAACACAGCAACCAAAAACGCCGAGTGGACGCGAATATCCGAGATTTCGCCGTTCTTGAAGAATTCATGGTCAATGAACTCGAATGCCCGAAAGAAACTGGTCGATTTAACCAAATTCGACTCCACCACGTGGCCAAACGAGTTGGCTTTGTTCAAAATACAAAACATTGTCTCTGGTTTCTCCAGCGGGTCGAATTCCGTGTTTTCTCGGGCAAAAACACATGCATGTACACCGATTGTGATCGGCTTAGGATTGGTTTTAAAGCCATCGTTCGTGTAAAACACCTCGGTGCCGCACGTGGGCAAATGGGCGCTACAATGCTTGATTGTGAGTATGACATAGTCCTTTTGTGCCAGGTTGTATTTCACGTACACTAGGTCCCATGACAGCACAGGTTTACCCTTTCCGGCCAAAACTTCAAATTTCTGCCAGGTATTGCCTCGGTCGTTAGTCACAAAGTGCACCGAATCCTCCAGGAACACAAATGCACGCTCGGGGAAGTTGGGGTCCATTTCCATGAACACCGGTTTATGGCCTCGGAAATCGTCAATGACTTTCCACGTTTCGCCATTGTCGGTGGAAACGGCTCCCGAATCGTCGAAAAGCGCCACTATATTTGACGAGCCCTCAAAATAGGAAAATTGCTCCACCGGCTTATCCCACCTAGTCATCTTGACATCTGGACTGAATCCCTCGGCAGCACACGTATGGGTGAAGGTGAACACCAACACCCCTACTAGTACCGAGATCCACAGTGAGGTTGATCTCATGGGTATAAGGATTTTCTTTTTTTCTTTCTCTTTTTGTTTTTTTGTTTTTTGTTTCTTGTTGGTATTTTTCCAAGTTACAGAGATATAGCTTGTTTTTGTTCTTATCTCTCGCGTGTGGGGTTTCCCAAATTGGGGTCTATGCTTGCAATCCCCAGAAAACTCTAGTGGTATTCTATATACTTAGCGTGGGCGAGCACCCGTGCCGAGGAGATCTTTTATCGCAGCGACCAGATCGGATGGCAGCGAGGGGGCGACACATTGTGCAGGCCACTATGCGACATTAGGAATAGGGTTCGGGGCTATTGAAGTGTGGAGGGTGACATGAGCGAAAAAACACGTGAAGAATTTATGAGTGAATATTATCCATATGACATGTTATATGACACACCAAGTCGGTTTGGAACGATCAGGACAAGAGCAAGGGGATAATTCAAAGAAATGTGTAAAATTTTAGACATGTGTCAAAAGCTGTTGTCTCGAGCAAAGGCCCCGGCATGGCACGGCATGGCATGGAATGGCACGGCATGGCATGGCATGGCACGGCACTGCCCGGTTTGGACCCCAGTGCGCACTTTCCGGGCCTGAATGTTTTCGTGACCGCTGGGGCCTGAGACTAAGACTGCCTGGGGCCTGCAGCCCGCAAATACAGGCCCGGCCCACACCTGGAGACAGATCCTAGGCCCGAACCAACGACTCATCAGCCAACATCCCCAAAAACTCCAGGTGGTCTATGATACGTGCATATGCACCAAATGGGTACTCCTGGCCCAAATAGTCACTGAGACTACAGCTGAAATTCAGAAGACTAGTGGTGAAAGTGTGGAGGTCGCCTGTTTGGATTCGCACCACCGCCTCCAAAGCGGGCCGTTTGGTCTGCTTCACTAAAATGTCGAAATGGCACGCCTCGCCCAATAACCCATGAAGCTCTCCCAAGGCATGGGTGATAATACTACGCCACGTGAGAAAATCAACATCGATGACCTTATAAAGCTGGGCATTCGTTGTCTCGAGGATAGGATCCGGGGTACTGTTGAATTAGTATTTTGTCTGAAATGGTTGTTATGGCATTGGGGCACTCGACTCATACATACAGTTTAACACGAAGATAATGCCATTCGGACATGGTTAATTGAGTAGATGGATAGATTTATGAGGACCGTATTCAGAAAATGTACTGTGTGTACCTGCTTCCTTTAGTTGTATGTTTCTGTTTGTTTGTTGGACTTGGAAAGGTGACCAACCCAATGCTCATCTCTGGCGATGTCCGTACCACCTCTGAAGATGTACAGGAATTTTGACTTGGGGCATGGGCCCGAGGCGCGGCATTCTTTTGGGGGTGGTTGAAAATAAGCGTGAGATATTAAACTGTTATATAAAGAAACAGTAGTGGAACAAGATGAAAGAGTACACCTCCGTAGATGACCAAGTCCTCATGTTCCACTGGTGACCATTTTCTTGTACTGAATGGACACGAAAAGAAACAAAACGCTCACTTTCTTTCTCGCAGCCAAAGCTCCCGTGCGCTTTTCTGCTAACCGCGGCCCGAAAATTAATCCACCTTCCACAATGCTGTTTTGACTTTTCCACGACCGGGGAGAAAATTATAGCCACCTTTGCCCCATAGAAGGAAATTTAGATGGGAAGCTGGATTTGAATATTGGAGCTATCGCTAGAATACTCCGTCGCGGTCTCAGAATCATAAGACCTGCTTGGGGTAAGTGCCGCTGACGCGGCCACATCCTTCAGTATGGCCTGAAGTTTCTCTGCCCCTTTAGCCCCTCTCTTAACCAGGAACTTACGCATGTAAGGCTCAAAAAACTGTGCATATTGGTACTTTGTCTCCGAACTGGCCCCAGTTTCTGAACTGGCCCTTGTTCCAGGCCCAAACTTTGTTCCGGTACCAAGTGTCGTGTCGGGGCCCGTGTATTCGTTGGTGGCTGCAAAATAGTTTTGGTCTTGCGTTTGGTCATGCACGTGCTGGCCAATGCCACCAGAAGTAAAGTAGGACACTCCATCGTAGCTTGGGGCTTCATAGTTGATATCCCACTTGTTCCTGGTCCAGCCCTTTTCGCCGGGTTGCTCGTACGTTGGGTACGCTTGGGGCTTGGTTTGCTGCTGGCTCTTTTGGCACTCTGGCTTGGCATGCTGCTGATTCTTTGGGCATTCAGACTTAGTGGGCTTCTGTCTCCTTGGGTGCCCTGGCCTAGAGTACTGCTGATTCTTTGGGTATTCCGGCTTAGTTAACTGCTGTTTTTTTGGGTGCTCCGTTTTAGTGTGCTTCTCGTTCTTTGGGTATTCCGGCTTAGTGTGCTGCTCGTTCTTTGGGTGCTCCGTCTTGTGCTGCTCGTTCTTTGGGTGCTCCGTCTTAGTGTGCTGCTCGTTCTTTGAGTGCCCCAACTTAGTACACCGCTCATTCTTTGGGTCCTGCTCTTTCTTCTGAGGCTCGCCGCTAGAAATATCCTCAATTGATATTGGGATTGCATTCACTGGAACTGGGATCCCAGGTCGCACCTTGATGATTCTGGATCCTGGGGGTAGCTCGCCGAGGCTCAGCGGGATTTTGACAAGCTGGAAACTTTCCATTGGTTGACTATCACCTTTAAAAACAAGTCGATCGGTCCTTGGTGCGGTGTTATGGGAGTTCGGATAAAGAACGGTAGGCTCGTCAAAAGCTTCCCGGAGAATGTCATTATTGCACCCCAGTTTGATCCCCAGAGTATACCGCACAGAAACCTTCGAGTGGTTGCCCGAAGAACGACCTGCGTTGTGGGCACCCGCCTCGAGTTCCTGAAAAGCACATAATGCTCTACACGAGGCGAAAAATGTTTTCACCAGTTGCTCTTGACACTCGTGTCTTAGAGAAAGTAGCTCAGTGTGGCTATAAATTTGCTTCATAGAGAAAAGTGGTGTGGGTGCAAAAACACCACAATGGGACATAGCCGCTCTGGGTGTATGGGGCCGCGACACAGAATGCGTGTCGCGTGTTTTTCCGCACTCGCGGATTTTCATCATGGTGTCTATTTGGTTTAAAAATCTCGAGAAACACAAGAAAAGATTAAAGATTGATAATCGATCACAAGTTAAACATTTGAAGGTTGTTGAAAAAAAAAAGCTCGACAACTGCAGGATTCGAACCTGCGCGGGCAAAACCCAAAAGATTTCAAGTCTTTCTCCTTAACCGCTCGGACAAGTTGCCGACTGCATAAAAAATAGCTCTGGCTATTAGACTCAATAGAGCAGCTTCAGTATATACGAGGATCAACCAATTTTTCTTTCCTTTCCCGGGTGGCTATGGGGTGTTTTAAATGGTCACTTTGATGCAAGGGTATCAAGATGTAGTACTCATTTCAACGGTGAATGATGATCTGGTTTGGTATACCAAATACTTCCGTTTGAAACTCACTCATCATATGGCAAAGATTATGAATGGCCTATGGCTTGGTCCAAAGGGCTCCATGTGGCGGACTTCTTATTGGAAAGTTCAGGTAGATTTTTCAAAAATCTTAAATGGACCTTTACACCCACAGAGATTTGTTATATTGAGGCATTGAAAGAGGTGCTTCCGAGATAGTGGATCTATGAGACATCTGATCTTGTGCATGATACTTGGATTCCCCTGTCGTATGAGGCTTCATCGAGGGGGGATAATGGTTTTTCTTTAACAGAGGAGGAAGAAAAGCAATGCCATCCGAGTAATTTCACTTCTTTGAGTAAGAGGAAGCAAG
>JAJMAK010000431.1:0-12886 GCA_030572615.1 Metschnikowia lachancei | reverse complement strand
GTTGATGTTCCGCCTGTTCCAACTACGACTGTCACCTGGACTGGTTCTTACACTACCACCCTGACTCTGATTGGCACTGATGGTTCAGCGACTGTGGTTGTGGATGTTCCTCCTGTTCCAACTACGACTGTCACCTGGACTGGTTCTTACACTACCACCCTGACTCTGACTGGTACTGACGGTTCAGCGACTGTGGTCGTTGATGTTCCTCCTGCTCCAACGAAGACTGTTACTTGGACTGGTTCTTACACTACCACCCTGACTCTGACGGGTGCTGACGGTTCAGCGACTGTGGTTGTTGAGGTTCCACCTGTTCCAACTAAGACCGTGACTTGGACCGGGTCTTACACTACGACCGTGACTCTGACTGGCACTGACGGTTCACAGACTGTTGTTGTGGATGTTCCGCCCTCTACAGTGGCACCTACCTTAACACTGTTAGCCTTTCCTGCAGGAGGGTGGAATCTGTCTGTCGTAATCGCTACTTCTTTGGCATTTTCGTCGTATGTCAAGGAGTCGGCCACTGGTGGTCAATCTTCATCCACAACGGAGACTAGAACTATGACTGGTACTTTTACTGATAGTGCAGGTGCTACTAGGATTTTTACAAGCACATTGATCACGACTTACTGTCCTTCCGATCCTTCGAGTGAACCGAATTACATCACACAGACAAGGACTGTTACTGAAACGTCTATAGATGAAAACGGATCGACGGGCTTCATTACATCGACACATACGACAACTTATTGCCCAGATAGCACGGTGAATGGGCCTAGCCACAAAACCGAGGTTGGCATAACAGTGTCTTCTCTGGGCCGTGGTACTGACGTCGCAACCGTGACTTCAGGCAGTGGATCTGGCTCTGGCAGTGGATCTGGCTCTGGCAGTGGATCTGGCTCTGGCAGTGGATCTGGCCCTGGCAGTGGATCTGGCCCTGGCAGTGGATCTGGCTCTGGCAGTGGATCTGGCTCTGGCAGTGGATCTGGCTCTGGCACTAGCATTGGATTTGGATCTATTACCGAGGGAGTTACAGGGGCTGTTTCCCCTCAATCTACCGTTAAAGGTAGCAGCAGTCAAATCTTTACGACTGGCCTGCCTTACAAGACTATTTCTGGAAATGGAAACGGGGTCCCATCTTCCGCTGTATCTGCTCCAACAGCATCATCTGTTTCAATTTATGAGGGAAGCTCTTCTAGAATATCTGTTATTCTGTGGTTCGTACTTATCCCTCTTTTCGTTTGGCTTGTCTAGATCACATCTCAGTAAGTCACATTTTCGTTGCCTTTTAGGCCCTCCAGTTATTATATCTACTTTTCGAGTTTGCCATCATGATCCTGTCCTATATTTAAAAAGATCTTGAGAGGACAATGTATAAAGGATGCATTAATTTCTGCCGCACTGTTTATCTAATTCTTATTTAGTTTTGTTACACTTTCGAATGTACGTTTTCTTTCATTCTGCCGTATAGTCGTTTGCGTTTAGTCCAGAGACTCTGACAAACATACGCATTAGTAGCACCTCGGCTAAGGACTTGTATTCAGCCTTTACTGGAAGTAACTACGTGCTAGATTATAGTTCTTGAAGCATGGAGCAGCATATCATATTCTAAGGATTCGATCAACCTGGTGTGGAGAATCTTGTACGGTGGCAGACTTTATTTGGTCCGCACAGGCAGGTACTGTCTATTTCAGAACATTTCTAGGTACAGCTTTTTGGTATTTTTTTTCCTTCAAAAAATAACCTCATAGTATTTTTGAAATTACAAGGAAAAAGTCCCTTCGGGGTTGCAATCCTAATAATGTATTTCGCTTTTTCTATGTCGTATATGCTGAAGTTGCCTAGATGTTGCTAATATGACGTTTCAGCAACTTGCCAATTTAATATATGGTTGGGACACGACGGGTGTCGATGGGTCGCCGACAGGGTTTTTCACAGAGGAAACAAATGTAGAAAGCCTTTTTGGCCCCCAATCGAAATAATAAGGAGTATTTAGAACCAAATACATTATCCAGGTGGAGTACGTTATTATTGAAATTAACCGAACCACCTTCCAAAAGTACTATATTCTTGAATTACCGTTACTGGATTTACCTATGACCGAGCTACCAATTCCCGGACTTGTAGCTGACACTACTTAGCTTCTCTTTACTATCATTCCCTTTTTATTCGTGGCGTAAGATTTATTTGGCTCAGCTTATTTTTAGTTTTGCTCTATTCAATTGTCGTGGTGGGTGCGGCATGGCCTTGTTTTTTCAAGGATGGTATTTTCTCAAATTTTCATAGCCTAAAAAAGGATTTTGATTCTCTTAAAGCTTCAGGGTATAGTCTTCTATTTAAAACATCTAAAAAGCTTAATTATAAGTTAATTTTCATGAATTTATTATTTTTTCTTGCTATTTTATTGTTATGAAATTTTATGCGCAGTTGAGAATATTTGTGTAATTGGGAAATGTGAGTGTGACTTTGAAGATAAAATAAATTCTCGAAAAATCGTCAAGTGTAGTTATTTCCTTAAAAATAAAATAATAGCTTATACGAGAGTGGAAAGCCCCTAAATTCAAAAACTGGGGTTTTTAGCTTTCCCCTTTTTTCCGGCTAAACTTATCAGAAAAACTTTACAAAATCAGTCTACCAAGGGACGGCGATGTTAGGGTTTTCGTTCAACCAAAATTTTGGCAACACACACATGATGATTTGTTTCTGATGGACAGTATCAGCCAAGAACCCCTTCTTTACAGCCCGCACATCTTTCTTGGAAATAAATTATTTCGTCAAAGAGCGCATGATGAGAAAAAAAAGTGACCTCGCTTCAAAAGCAAAATGCTCGCCCTAATGTACCTCTAATCAGTACATGGCAGACTCTACTCTATTCTCCTTCAGGATCTTGCGCATCTCTTTTCGGACGTTGCACATCTACTTTAGGACGTTGCACCTCAGATTTAAGACGTTGCTCCTCGGTTCAGGCTCTTACCACACTGAATCTTTCCGATGGTGTGATACTCTGACCTACATCAAGACTCCACTAATACAATTTAGGTTATCATTTCTCAACCTTGCAGGATGCGTGTTCGCGTACATAGGCGAGTACCACTGTGACTCCTTCCGCTTTAGGCAATAATGTCGCCGGTTCATCTACTATCTAGTCTCTTACAGAAGTCCCAGTAGCCTTATTCGAAGGCTTATTCCGAGAACATATGAATAAGGGCTCTTTCCACTAGGGAAATGGATTTTCTTAGATCATCATTGAATACATGGAATATGCAACTGGAATCTAATAAATGAATTGAAAATTTTGCAGGTAGACAATCCATTTGTTTCGCGGCGAGAATTCATTTTTCTACGACGAGATTTCAATTTTCAGGGCCGACAATTATATTTATTTTAGAAAAATTTTAATTGTGCCAGCAGAGAATAATTTTTCTACGGTTTCATTTTGGAGCTACGTTAATGTTTTCTTCATGAAGACATTTCCTCTTTTCGCCGGGACAATCCATGTTCTGAAGAACACGAATTATTTTTAAAAATCCTGTATATTCTGAGATAAGCCCTCTTTTTTTTGATCGCGCATCCGTACATCCTATTAAAGAGAAGGGCGAGATCAAAGGTTGTGAAATTATTCTCCACCTGATCCAACTGATAGGAAATTTCCCTAAGTATATACTTTGATTTGGAAACAAAAAGAGTTCATGAGTTTTGGGTTACAACATGGATTCGGCTAAACTATACGAGGAAAATGAGGCTGTTATTGCTTGTTGCCAGAGAAAATCAATGTCACACATTCGTAAGATGGTGCAGTGAAGAGAAAACGCGCGTTTTTACGGAGTACATACGCATTCCGTACCGCGCGTACGCCAGCGATTTGCGTACCCGTACTCGTACGATTATTTACTATTCACAAGAAAATGTCATAAAATCTTGAATCGCTCAAAGCCATAGCTACAAAAAAAAAGGAGGATGTTATGTTTGTTAAAAGTGATTGATAAAAAGGTTTATGAACTTACTGCCGAAAAATTTGATTCGAAGAAGTTTCAACGACTTCGTCGTCGTCTTCGATCTCATCAATTATGAGCAAATTCATTGTTTCAGCATCTTCTTTTTGTTGGCTTAGTTGTTCAGTTGGTTTTGCATTACCATCGGTGTCTTCATTTTCATCCGGAATTTCCTCATCTTTAATGATTCCTCTTGATTTGAGAATTGCTAGCATTCTAATCGTTGTTGGCAGAAGCTTATTTCTCTTTCTAGAGATTACATCTTCCATTCGAGAAAAAAGAGCTTCAGCCGGGGCAGACATGGCAGATGCAGCTAAATAGTCTCTGGCCATGCGAGAAATGATCGGAAACGACACTTTTCGTTTTTTATGGTATGATATAGGGTCCTGTTTCTCGGATTTGAGAGGCGCTTTGAGATATCTCTCTATTTCGTGGTCTGAGCTCACTTGGTTGTCCTCTCTTCTGAACAGAAATCTTGGACGCCTGACAGGTAAAGTAGGTTGCGGTTCCACCGAAGTTGGCTTCAGAGTATCCCCAAAATATTGCAGATATTGAAAGTAAACTTCATAGAAGTAGCCTTTGATCGAAGCTATTTTGTTTTCCGGGAAACTCGCTTCACTGAAGACCTCTAGCTTGAATCGCGGATCAAGAACCATGGCGAGGTATAGTGGTTTGAGGCGTGCGATACTCTCGTCATATATAGGGTAGTGCTCGAGTAGCTTATTTTTAGCTTCTCGTATACCGCAATCAATGAGTTGATTTCCACGAACAAAGTCACTGTTCAACAATCCATCGAAAGTCACCAAAAGCTGATCGATCATGGGAATTGTTTCTTGAATTGTTGGATATGACGATCCTTGAAGGGTCATGGTAGGTTTTTTAATTACCTCCAAAACTTCCACAAGGTTTTGTAGATAGTTCCAGTCAGCGTCAGTAATCCGGTACTCTTTGGGAATATTTATTTCTCCATTTGGCTCCAGATGAACGATACTTAAAACTTTCATGATTTCCGGGCGAAAGTGCAAGAACCGTTCGATCATTCGGTGTGTAGAAAGCCAACGGGTGTCATTATCCTTGTCCACTATTTCTGGGCCGTTCTTTGTGCCTTCCATCTCCTTTTTCGCGTCAACTAGTTTTTTGAAACTGTTCTTCGCTTTGTGATTGTATCGGATTTGAGTGATGATCGAGCGCATGATATCCGGTAAAACTTTCATGCGACCAACAACGGTTAAGTCCTCGAATTTCAGTAGATTTTCGAGAAATTTCTGGGCCGCAGTCTTCTTGAAAAACGTGTAGTTCAAAATGCATTCAGTCGCTAGGTTCAATACATGCCCCACACACTGAATATCACCATTGAAATCAATTGTGTTGACACTCGAGGCTTCCTTGAACTTTTTCATCATGAGTTTCATTGGTCCAGCGTTATCTCTCGTAATGGCAAAGATTCTCTTTTCTATACCGTAGGCACTTAAAACTTTCATCATAGACTCATAAACCACTTCACTCGTGTACGAAGGTTTTTCGTTGAGCATTTCGAAGCCAATACTGTGGCTCTCCAACAAAAATTCATCATTGTAAAAGTGCAATGTGATCCCCAAAAAGTATATGTTATTACTGGAGTTCCACCCGTCGATTGTGATTGCAAAATGGCCTGTATTTTCAGCAATTTTTGTCTTCATTGACTTTGACTCCCCCTCATAGATTTTGGTGAGCATTGTTCTAAGAGCATGTCGGTCCACTAGGGGCATATCTTCTCTCAAAAACAGTACAAAACGCCTAAATGAGTCTGTATCCACAACAGCAAAAGACAAGTTGTTTGACACAATCATTGTCAACAACAACTTCATATATTCCTCTTTGTCGAAGCTGGCGCAGGCGATTCCTCTCTTTTTCGAAGAATCAAGCTTATGACGCTTGTGTGAAGTAATTGGGGTAAAATACTTATCAATCGTGTGAGCGGTATCATTTTTTTGGACGTCTTCAGACTCGTTCTTTGATATATTTGACTTGATTTGAGCAAGAGATAAGTTGTGGACATTTTTGTAATGATCCGCCAAGGTTGTCCAATTCACCGGCCAAGACTGCAAGAAATGTTTGTTCATGCACGAATTACACTTGAATGAAATCTTCCTCCATTTGTCATCCATCTCTGGTAATAACGTCCAATCGAACGCGTTGAACAACATAAGATCATGTGCGGTACGTTTTAGGGGCAACTTCCAGTCATCGAGGAGGTAATTGGGCGATATTCTCAGGGGCGGCTCTTCTCTGGATTGCATGATAGATCTCGGTCACAATTAAATTAAGCAAATTATAGAAGAAGACTTGGAAACTGGCGGTCATGTGCCCCTTTATATGCTATTTTGCAACACGCGACGCGCTTATCAAGACACGCAAAACAGAAGCCTGGCAGCGTGAATTGCGAATTGAATGAACGCAAATGACTTGTACTTGCCTGTTTGATGCCGAAACCGTGTTTTTTTTTTTAATATGAACTCCTCTGGAGGATTTCTATTGTGATGGTGCAGTCTGCACACCGAGGACACGCACCCCGTTAGCAGGAAGGTACCATCAAATTTGTCCAACAAAAGAAGTTGACTGATAAAGTCATTCAACATAGAACTGTCAAGCTTTTCATTAAGTTATCTTGTTAACTATAGCAGCACTGTTACTTGGAGTACCAGGGCTAAATTTTGTATTCACTATAATGTCTAAAGAGTGTGTCACAAGTAATTGCTTGGATAGTGTATCTTGTAAGGATCGTGATACGGGACTTGCATTTAACAGGACTATATCAGAGATTATATCAAAGGCAAACTGGTATCAATTCACAAAACAAAGAAACAGAGGAAGAGATAGCTACATATATAGTATTTCCTAGGTAGGTCTAGAAGAGTGCACATGACTAATAAGGGGTCCCGCAGGCATCAGGGATGACAGGGGTAGCAAGGATGGCCGGAGTGGCTGGAGTGGCAGGAGCTAGCCGTGAACGAGTCACCGGATAGACCGAGATGGGAACCGTAAAAGATATCGTATCAATTCGATAAATTGGATAGAATTGGATACTGTGACCGATACGGCCCAGAGGATTGGCCGATACGTGCGCACGCATCCGGCCGATAAACATCGGCCTACGCGAGTTCGCCATTAACTCCTCTCACGTTTCGTGGTCTGACCAGCACGCTTATGTCCGCCGGCTACCCCATTGTTTTCCGAGTAGGCCGTGCGTAGTTATATAGTACCCGCCCTTCCTCCTTCTGGAAAAAAGGGCCAAGAACGTATTACCTATAATAATGAACGACTTACCTATAATAATGAAGAGTTACCGTTACTGGATTAACCTATGACCGAACTACCAATTCCCGGACTTGTAGCTGACGCTTTCCTAATTAACAACATAATTAGAGTGTACTTTTTCTTTTTTGGAAACTTCTAGACGCGCCCTCTAACGAGATCCGAAGTCGCACGAAAAAAAAAAAAGTTACATGTGCGACAAAAAAACCAACGGAATGATCCAAAGTAAACTCGCCATACAGTGAATATTTCAGAGAATCCAATTTTTTTTTTTCCGTTTCACGAAAAAAAAACTTCTCAAAGAAGTTCCTCTAGTAAAGATAACAGTAGGAATTCTGTTGAGTTCCCGCAAAACAAACCAGCCGATTAAGCCAGTATGCACACTCTATTATACGCGCAATATGTTTGTTAGTTCAAGGTCCCAAAGCAGAAAGCATAAGCCGTATTTGGTAATTTTATAATTGCAAGGTGTGTCGAAATGTTTTTGGGAAATCCCGGTGCAGAGCGTTGTGAATGTTTTTTTTTTTTTTCTTTTCTTTTGGAAGCTTCCTACTCACTAGCCCCTTTCTATTTTAAATATTGTAAAATAGTTAAAAAAGCATGTCATATAGTTAAGACTCTTGACTCCCAAATAAATAGACCCGGAGACTTTAGAAATCTGGGAGTGCCATAGATCAAAGTCTTATTAAGCAAAAAGCTTAGAATTATTTAAAAAAAAGTTCGGCCACACCAACAACAAAATCATCCGACTTTTCAGGAGCTCGAGGCGCGTACCCGCCTGTTTACAAGCTGAGATGCTCGATTTCTAATGTTGAGAGAATAAAGAAGGCGCAGTTCTGCATGGCGAAATTATGCATCTGACCAAACGAAAGCAACCGGGAAAATTTGATGCTAAGTAAGGGGATATACTTTGTCTATATTTGGAACGGAAGAAGCCAAGAATTTTAAAGTCACCTCTTGTGTACATTAGTAAATTGCATGTTGATGAAGGGCTTTAAGTTGTGCTTTTTTTGGATAAAAGACAATTCTTTCTCGAAGCGAGTGGCGTAGCAAGTGTTTGGTCTTTTAACGTGTAATCCGCGTTTGTTTACTGTTGCGAGTTTCAATTGTGCAACCTTCAATTTCTAACGTACTAAAAAAGGTCACACTTACCTGCAACCAATGGTGTACGGGTTGCGCATGGTTGCCGCAAATTTCCTGAAGTCACTCCGTTGGGAAACTCAATCCGACCGAAAAATACTATGCAGAAACAGAAACATTTTTTTGCCGTTCGCAAGTGGCTTAGGAATTGTACGAGGCCAATTTTTGGACAACGAAATTCTGCTTCGACGAATATATATATCTTGAATGACTATGCTTTTTGAGTTGTCAACTGAGCCCTATTTTGTTATAGGCCCCCTTCTTTGCTTCTTTAGAGACCGTCGGTCTTGTCTTCTAGCTGAATCATGTACATCCTATCTTTCTCTGCGAGTATGTAACACGGCGTCCTTGTTCTGAGAAACGCGTGTTGTTGTAGCAGGTTTAATTAGATTCTTTTGTATTTTAATTATGATTCCTAAAGTTTCAATGCCCTAAGCTTATCAGTAATGACAGATAAGTTTTGAATATACAGTTATCGATGAGAAGAACCACAAGACTTAAGTTCACTTGTTAAATTAGCTATGGTAAGGGGCCATCGTGTATTGGATTATTGGCATCTTAAGCCTTGAAATATTGGACATTTCGTTTTGAGATAGTTTTTCGAAAGAGCTTTCCGAACAAAGTCTTTTAGAAAGATTCATACGAAATGAATGTTTCCCTCAAGATAGAGGCTAATCTAGTCGACATCAACAGGAAGGCATTGTGCAGAAAACGCTTATAAATCCCGAAAGATACCCTCATAACATGGAGGCTTTGCTAAAACGAGGCTTTTGATTCTCCAGAAAGAATTTACCGTTTCATCAAATTAGTGGCGAATAACATGACGGAGAAAATTTTCAGCGCTTTAGATATTATTTGACGAAGAGAAAAAAAAAATGGTGGCCATTAAGTAAGTGATAAGTTTCCACACTGAAAATATCGCCTGTGCTACTGAGACACTGGGAATACTGGTGTATTTCGGATAACTCAGGCACAGTGATATTTACACCTACTCAATGCGTATATTTCCTTTGAGGCGCAATATCCATGGAAGGTAGATTTACCTTGGCGCATAGCCGAGGTTAGAGCCGAATATGATGGCGAGCTAGCCTGGACTTCAAAGTATTTTTGCGATTAATCTCATAACCATCCGGGGAGAAAGACTGTATCGATACCACCTTCCTAGAGCAGTGTTTCAGAAGTCCAATCGGGTAATTGTGTGATGCCATGTTATGAAGATAAAGCAACCCCCTTCAAACATTATGTTTTCAAACAAGATGAGGCCTTAGCCTCTGTCGAATTTATGTCAAATATGGATCAGAGCTTGAGGGTCTAGCTTATTGTTCTTTTTCTTTTTCTTTATTTCCATACTGCAACCAATAATTTGAAAGAACAAGGAAAGATGTTCAGAAAAAGAAACGTCAAGGGAGAAATTTGGCGGTAACTGAAAGTTCAGTCAATTTTTTTGTTCCTTGCACTGATGATAAAAAAATGAGCTTTTTACACAGAGGGAATGTTTACACGGGTCACATTACAGAATTCAACCTGTATCAAACATCCGTCATACAACGCTCAAATATAAACATTTCTCAAAATTGTCAATTTCCCGATCTCATCAAGTAATTAGCTCGCCATGCAGCATCACACACCTTTAGTTTTTTTCGAAAAGTATTGCTATATTCACTGTAGACCAACACTTACAAACTTGTGTAGTGATGCAACCAAAGTTGCTAATAAAATGGGGGGTTTCTTCTTAATTATTTTCGGCTGAACATGTAAAGCTAGCTTGGTTAGATGTTCAATATTATTATTGTCACTTCTCCCGTACACATCCAAGAAAACAATCCCGATTCTCTGCCAATGCATTTTCAAAAAGCCCCAGGTTTCTCTGAAAACTTTCGTTGATTTGAGTTGATTCTTTTGATGTTCTAGACAAAGCCACTCCCTTTGCGTGTTCCTCAATGCGCATGTAAAGACGTAATGCAGCGTCATGTGCCCTTGATACGAGGATACAGCCATTTCTTGGCAACCAGACAGGTTGTAATTTGTCATAAGACTTTCGCGCATAGATATTTGAAGTTGCGATTGTGCGTGTGTGTGTGTGTGTGTGTGTGTGTGTGTTTTATTTTTTATTTTTATTTTTATTTACATTATTTTGGTGATATCCTGGTGATTTTTTTTTTTTTTTTTTTTAAAGAAACAATATCGGGAATCTTTTCTTGCCAAATGAGCCAGATACATGTCGTGGTCATATTCTTGGCTGTTGGATGCATGAGTACCCCCATGCTGATACCTAATTACAATATTTATGGAATAAAAAGAAATTTCCCACAGTAAGTAGCTTTGCTCTTTTTTCTTTTCTTCTCATGAAAATTGCTACAGCCGAAGTATACTGTAGCATCAGTAATACCTGCTTCTAAATTTAATTTTGCACAACCACAATGGTCAAGAAATGCGGCACGCGAAATCGAGATAGCACTGCACATAACCAACCACAAGTTCTGATCGGATGTTCGCAAAATCTTTTTCTTTCGAGCAATATCTCCGGAAGCAAGCGTCAGTTGGCAACCTTTCTTGGTGACACACAGAAACTTGAGATGTTTGCCTAAAATAAAGTGCTCTGATAGAAAATAAATTATTCATTTGTATAGCATGTTGAACATTGAACAGAAGTTCTGCGGGAATACGCGCAATTCTTATCGGATATCTGCCCCATGAAGGTCATTGGGGATCGGACCCTGGTATCTCACATTATACATTATTAAATTTTGAGGCTCCACATTTCATGGATGGACTGTTTGAATATTGCATATCACCGGAAATGCACCGGAACACCCATAACGACTCATACATAAGGTGGTCGCGGCTTCAAACCACACCCACATTTACTCATACGCATGTTTCTATTTGCGCAAGCTCAGCGCCGCATCGAATGTTTTCCTATTCCGATGACAGGTATATTGGAATGGTGCTGGTATAAATAAACCGCTTCAATTCACTCTATTGAGTTTTATTTTAGATTTTTGGATTACAGCCTTCATATCAACCCATAATGTTTCGTATTTTGGTGGCGTTTGCCGCCTTCTTGAGTGCGGTTCTCGCGGCGCTAAATGGTTGCGATCCAACCACGATTATTAACCAAGGATTCGAAGTCAGTTTCTACAAGTACCCGCTCTATGGTTCAACATTCAAGTCCGACCCAACTTTCTACGATAGCGGTTACAAGCAATTCGGATATTTGAACACTATCACCGGCGTTAAAGAGATCAATTTCTCCAGAACGAGTCGAGGAGCAGTAGTGGTCCAAGGTAACATCTACGGTTACGGAATCACCCAATCAAATTTCACCATGGTTCTCAGCGGATACTTCTTGGCAAAGCAGACCGGTAAATATGCCTTCACTATGTTCGCTGATGACGGTGGGTTTTTGCAATTCGGTGCAGGAGAGTCTTGTTGTGGTAACGCCATTGATGATGTTACCGGAGATTCTTTCAAGGCAGAGTGGCCCAGGACTGCTAGTACAGTCTTCGACCTTCAAGCAGGTGTGTACTATCCCATCAAACTTGTCTGGGTCAACTGGAATGGTCCGGGTGGACTCAACCTCAAGTACATCGCTCCAGATGGCACAACTGTTTCAGAAATTGGAAGTGAGGTCTACCAGGTCCGTCAAGTGTGTACAAGAACAACAACCAGTACATGGACTGGATCTCAAACCCAGACAACCACACAATCTGACTCTTTATTCGTAAATGTGGTGGTCGATGTGCCCACACCGACAGAAACTGTTACCTCCTATTGGACTGGCAGTGTCGCTACCTCTACCACTGTCAATGGACAACCTGGCCAAACAAATACCGTACTTGTTCAGTTGCCTCCAGCTACGACCACTTCCTACTGGACAAACACTTATACTAGTACAATGACTGTGACTCCAGCTGATGGAGGTCAGCCAACTGTTGTCATTGAGTTGCCTCCAGCTACGACGACCTCATATTGGACAAACACTTATACTAGTACAACCACAGTTACTCCAAATGATGGAGGTCAGCCAACTGTTGTTATTGAGTTGCCTCCAGCTACGACGACCTCATATTGGACAAACGCTTATACTAGTACTACGACTGTGACTCCAAGTGATGGTGGAAAACCAACAGTTGTCATTGAGTTACCTCCAGCTACGACGACCTCATATTGGACAAACGCTTATACTAGTACTACGACTGTGACTCCAAGTGATGGTGGAAAGCCAACAGTTGTCATTGAGTTACCTCCAGCAACGACTACCTCATATTGGACAAACGCTTATACTAGTACTACGACTGTGACTCCAAGTGATGGTGGAAAGCCAACAGTTGTCATTGAGTTACCTCCAGCAACGACTACCTCCTACTGGGCAAACACTTATACTAGTACAACGACTGTGACTCCAGCTGATGGAGGTCAGCCAACTGTTGTCATTGAGTTGCCTCCAGCTACGACGA
>JAJMAK010000430.1:0-13001 GCA_030572615.1 Metschnikowia lachancei | reverse complement strand
TCTCCATTGCTTTTCTGGCGACATCAGCATAGCTTATGCTTTCCAGCTTTGGTTTGACTGTAGAAGTTGCACCCAGCTGAGAAAGGTCCTTGGCCACCTCAGTGTAAGACTTAATTGTGGTCTTACTGGCCTCAGTTTGTGCACCATCCAAAGTCACTGCACCAGAAGCTTTTGGAGAGTGTCCCAAAATCTGCTTGAGAATTTCAGTGGCAACTTTGTCGTCCTTGTCAGTCGTGTCGTTGGTGAGTGTCTCTGCAGACTTGGGGGATGCTTGAGTTTGTGCCTTCATCTCAGTCTTGCGTGCACCAAACTCAGAAGTCACCTTAGAAGCAGTTGCGGTCTTCTTGTTTGGCGATACTCTCGATTCTTTGCGTCTAGTCCCTTCAGAAGCCTTGTCCTTGCGCTTCTGCTTCTTAGACTTCGTCTTCTTTGCACTGTCTTCCGTCGAGGGAGTCTGAGTGGTAGTGGCAGTGGCAGCAGTAGAAATGCCCAACATAGTTTTTAAAACGTTTGTGGCAGCACGGGGTTGTCCTTCTTCGCCTACCGCCTTTTGAATCTTTGCCTTTTGGATATTAGCAAACTTGCTGGTCTTGTTCTTCTGTGTAGCTCTCTCCATGGGTGCGTTTGGAGCAGCTTTTGGGTCAGGTCCAAAAGTGGTGGAGTCAGCCGAAGAGCCTGCTTCACGAGCGCTGAAGCAGGAGGCAGTGTTAGTCTCACCGGGGGCCGTGGCTGTGACCTCAATGTCACAAGTGGAAGACCTACTGGGTTTTGTGTGGTCTGGTGCCAGTGTAGACTTGAGAGAGTCTACAAGGCCAGACTTGGGTTTGGAATTGCGTGTCATTGCTTTCCAAATGAGTGGGGGTGTTTGTTTTACCTTTTCGTCTGTTTCAGTAGTATAAGTAAGTATTTTGGGGGCCAAAATAATTAGTTTTCTGAATTCCAGAAAAGAAGGTTGGGTAGGGACGAAATTGTTTACAGATAGATTTGAGGCTGCTCTTATAGAAAATTCGACCACAAACTGGTGGCGAGAAAGCCACTCCTTCCAGTGTACCATTGCGTATCTGTGCTTGAGTGCCATGCCTCAGTGGAAAAAATCTTCAAACCTTCAGCTCAAGAAAGTACTGTATTTTTTGTAATGGATGTTTTGGATCACAAAAAAGAATTTACAATTTAAAAAAAAACTGAGAATAGTAACAGATGTGGGAATATGTTCTTCTTTCAACTATGGCTAGTGGCTAGTCACATATTGTCTAGAAAATGATATAAGCTCCTCTATAGTCTCGAAACGGTTCTCGAAAACAAGAAGAAAACAAAGAAATAATAAAGTTCATGCAAACATAGCACAATATTTTACAGCTGTTTTCAGTAGCAGGAATATGAAATTACACAATTCTATTATTTACCGGTTAAGCGAAACCCTCATAAACGACAGCAGCGTGAAGACACGACCAACGAAACAGTAAGTCGTGGCAAGAAATCAAGGTCTGCCTTGGTGACTACTTTGACTCATTAAGAAATGAAAACAATTTAGTCTTGGATCAGGAAATCAAGCGTATTATCGAATCTTAGCTCGGTTCAATGCCGCCGTTACGCAAACTCTACTATTGTAGACTAAGTATAAGTAATTGACTCCTTATCAAATCAATTGCTACTTAGATCGATTATTGGAATAATTCTTTTACTTATACTGAGCTATTATTCGTTGTCTGAGTCCCTAAGGCCCAATATTTCGCATGCGGAATTCCAGAACAACCGCCAATCTATAAACTCTCAACAAAACACATGGAGATTCATAATAACCACAACCCAGAACCATACTCAAAACATTAGAAAATACCAGAAGTAGTTTTGAATTGTGTAATAGAGCTTGTCATCGTCCTTGATCGATCATGTGATCCACCTCCACCTCCATTTGCAACCGCGCGGACTTTTCGCAGCCATTACCCACGAGAACTGACGTGAAGCCACTTCGACATAGTTTCAGTATATAGCCAATCAACTATAAAGTAACTAGGAATATTCAAAATTTTTTCTTTTTTTTTTTGTCTTTTTGGGCAGTAAAAGGCTAGAAATTAAAGGAAAGACAATAACAATGACAAGTACCCTAAACATCTCACAGACACATACTACCATTCAGAGTCCAGCTTGATTGCCCCATATATTTTGACATCTGACATCTTCATCGCTTAACAAACTTATTCAATAAGTGAAAGTAATTTGGGTAACTCTGGATCTGCTATTCCCAATGTAATTCTTATCTTCTATATTTTAGGGCTGGCCGTATAATACAGCACGAGCGCTGCTGAAATCAGGTAGGATTCTGGCATATTTTCTTCAATCTCCGTAATTATGTGGCACTGAACCTTTTAAGCCAATTTGTGTAAGTTAGAAGGGCATTTACAATATCACATCCTAAAATGATGAAAAACAAAAATCGGTGGGCCTTATGTTAGTCGAGAACATCATTAGGAGAAAACCATAAGACTCGCAATTCACACTAAAACCCCGTAAAAGGAAAAGCCCTACTACTAAAATCCATTCCAAAAACCGAAAACAACAAATAACTCACCTTTGCGTAAAGTGAAGTCATTTGTCCCTGTTTATGCTCATATAGAACTTCATGGATAGTTCTCTGTGGGATCCGCACAGCAATACGTTCGCAAACAGCACCGCACCGACCCCTTTCATTCATGAGGTAAGCTCCCAGGCGGCATAAACAAAGGAGAATTCCTAGATAAAAGAAGGCTCGCGGTTCTGTTCTTTCTAAATTGTTCTTACGTCTTTCCTCTTTACAAAACCAGAACACACTATGATTTTGGCAACATTCCTTCTTGGAATTTTGAGATTGTTGATCAGAAGCGCAATACTCACTCTTGTCGTTAACACAATCTACTCATGGGCGATTTCTGTTACCGATCAGCCAATTGCCACAGAAAGCACTTCCACCACGACCGCTGTGGAAGTGACAGTCCCAACCACGATGATTGGAGAAATAAGCGCTCCAAATTCCCCAAAATACCGGAGATCCCCAACAGAATCCGATGATGCTGACTCTGGGTCACAACTTGAAGGTTCCTTTTGCTCTGGAACCATCGACTTCTCCTCTGAATCTTCTCTTGTCTCATCGACTGGTACCGCTTACGCAAATGGGAACATCTTTTACTCTCAAGTAAACCCAAAACCAGAGACAATGATGGGTGCAATGAAGGCAGCCCAAATTCACCCTTTTGCAAGTTTCAGCCAGCTCAGCAACACTGGCGGTAATGTTTCTACTGGTACCCTAGGACTTGCCACCACAAATTGCTATATTGTGGAATGTGCAAAAGACTCTCAAATTGAGGCTCGCCTCAAAGAAGTGGAGACTGCACCAATTGAAGAGGAGACCCCTCAGGCTCCCACCAACAGTAGACTCTTGAAAGAGACACCACAACTGCAAACCAGACAAGTAGAGCCAGAAGAGGTACAAACATTCTCTAAGGAAGCTGCAAAGGGCTTCACAAGGAAGTCGGACACTAAGAAGTACAGGTACGAACCTCAGGTTTTGATGCAGTTCAGTGACATTGTTGATCATCCAATAGACAGTAGAACACTTGAAGCCTTAGGTCTTTCTCGTGATAGAAGAACTTTTAATGGACCGCAAAAACTGAGCTCTACCACGAATGGACAACTGCAAGGTGGAAGATTTAATGGATCTCTGCTGAGCAGACCTGTTCTGTTCTTCGATAGAGACAGTTTAAGCAGCACATTGGGTAATTCTAAAATTAGACCAAGACGTACTTCTAAGAAAAATAACAGTCCTGAAAATATCCCCTTTGCTAGAAGAAACGGAACCAAGAGAGAAGAGCAGCAAGACGAAATGCCTCCTCACCCAGTAGCAGAAGCCAAACCTGCTCCATTGGCTGCTTCTTCTAACAGATGGGTCCCCAGATCTAGAGCTAAGAAAGAAGAGGTGAAGCTCGCTCCTGATGGATCAGTCCTACTTACACCCACCGAAGTTGAGAGAAAGGTGAATTCTGCATTAAATAAGTTGACTTTGGAAATGTTCGAGCCAATTACGGACGAATTGTTGAAGATTGCTGGACAGTCAGTTTGGGAAGATGACGCGAAGACACTCAAACAGGTGATATCTCTTACATTTTCAAAGGCATGCGATGAGCCTCACTGGTCCTCGGTATATGCGCAGTTCTGTGCTAAGATATTCAAGGAGACCCCCAAGGACATTAAAGATGTGAGTACACTTACCAGTACTGGAGAACCTGCCACTGGTGGAGACTTGACCAGAATAATCCTCTTGGCTACCTGTAAAACCGAGTACACTAAAGGATGGGTTGATAAGCTCCCCACAAACGCAGATGGATCGCCATTGGAGCCAGAAATGATGTCGGATGAATACTATGCCATGGTAGCAGCTAAGAGAAGAGGTCTTGGATTGCTTAAATTTATTGGCAACTTGTACATGTTAAACATGTTGAGGGATGAAGTGATCTTGAGTTGTTTGAGAGACCAGTCAAAGAATGTCGTCGACCCATCCGAAGACTCTTTGGAGAGCTTGGCACAGTTGGTGAGTACGGTGGGACCAAGACTCGACACTTCTGGGAGACACAAGGCTGCTTTGAATAGAGTATATGGTAGTATTCACCAGATTTTGGAAAAATGTAATCTTTCCTCCAGAATCAAATGCTTGATGATGGACTTACAAGACTTGAGAAAGAATAGCTGGAAGTCCACGAAGAAAGAGTCTGGGCCTAAGACGATTAAGGAGATTCATGAAGATGCCGAGTTGAAGAAGATTCAAGAAGCGAGAAAGAAGACACAGAGAAGACAGGGGAGAGGGACAAAGAGAAGATCAAGGGCACCCTAAAGATATAATTGAACAATGGTATTCAACTTAGCTTTTCTGAAGACTCGAAAGAATGGAATATATGGGATACAACATGGAGGCCGATTGACACAAGCGCAATCACTGGCTCCTCATCTATGACTGAAATTCCTCACTATCCTTAGTTTCATTAGCTAATCATTTTAATAAAAACTTTTTTTTGATACGCAGTTGTAATATAGCACAATTTGGCAGATCTAATGCAGATATAAATATATTAAAGAAAAAGGGACTGTGGTTTAGATGTTCAGTCAAAATTTTAATGTATCAAAATCTTTAGAGGAGTAGCATTTATTCATCTTTTTTTTTATTTATTACTATATCACAAAGGTTACACTTATTCCGAAAGCACTACACAATTCCGTCTTGTTGGTTCTCATCGTTAAATCTCCAGGCGAGTGTGATATAACCCGGTTACACACTGATGGCTTTAAGTCTTTTGAAGAAGATTTCGTGGGATGCTTTTCTATATGGTTTGGAGGTAAAAGAGGTTTGAGGCATGTAGATAGGAACCTGGGGTTGAATTCCGTACAAGTTTCCCAACTCCAAAACATCCAGGTATTGTGCACATGAAGCGTAAACTGGGTAAAATACTTTCCTCGAGCTATCAACTATAGAAGTGGTGTATTGAAACATATGCTCCAAAAGATAAGTGCTTATTCTCTACATCTCCACTATATGGAGCGACGTCGTTCCAAGTTCTCATAACCAATTACTTAATATCCACTCAGCTGTGTAATGTTTACAATACCCGAACATTAAGCACCTTTTTTTTTTTTTGTATCAAAATTTCGTTTCTGGATCTCTTGAAGATTTGGTGTTTATTTTAAGGCTGAAAAATGAAGGAAAATCGGTTTCGGTTCATCCTTGAGTCATTAATTATGAATTACAGTGCACCAGGTTTATACCGATATCGGCAGACAGTAGCCGGTGACGTGATAGCAATTAATTATGAGCAAAGAAAAGAATATTTGATGGATTAAAGGAAGAACGAAAGTATGGGCAAGGTTGAAATATGCATAATTCCCGTGGGGTACGGACGACAACAATACGGAGTACGGTAAACAAAATATCGTTATTTTCCTTGAACAGATACCCTAAAGCAATACTCGATATAAGAATATTGCGCAACGTCGGGATTTTCCCGCGACTATTATTCGATACGGCTCGGAATATCGTGGGAATTTTTCCGAACTATCCCATAAAGGGCGCAATTTTTGTCGCGGACCGCTTGCGGAAATTCTGGGGAACCTAATTTTCACAAAATGTCTCTTGCATGATTGCAGCAGAAAACTTCCACAATGCTTTCCTGTGAAATATAAGTGAAGCAGGTTTATTTTACGAAATAAAATCCTTTGGGTTGAGTTGAAGAGTAGTTTCAATTAAAACGGAATCCACGGGCCTAGCTGAATTTATCCTCTTTCAAAAGGCGAGCCTGTTTGTTGAAAGGTTGCAGATCGTTCGCTAGCATTTTGTTATCGAATTGTTGATTATCTCGTCAGGTAGCGATTTCTCGGGTGAACTTCTAATTGAGCTGTTCGAAGGTTAAGCCGACACTTTGGGCGTATCATTGGACGTATCATTGGATGATTTCACTCAAAGGGGTCTAGGACAACTGATTGTTTGAGCCCACTTGAGGTTAATTTTGGTAGAATAATTTGATGGGGTATTGGATTTGGGTGGTTTAAGCTAATGACGTGAAGGATTCTCAGTTTTTTAAAAGCATTCGAACGATTCTTCAATCAAGTTTAAATCTAACGAAACGAGTGAGTGAAAATCAATTCCACAACTGAAAAGTATAACCGACTGAGACTAAGAAAAGGTTTCCAGTAAAGGTTTAAGTCCCGTGAGATTGAATTCTTATCTAAATTATAAGCCTTTTCAGAACACCGTGCTCAACAGTGGTTATAGTGCATAAGGAAAAGAAGCACGCTATTCAATTAGATAAATCCTTATCTTTTGAGACACTCGACCTATTTACAGATGGAATAATTTTCAAGCATGAAAGAAAATTGTAATTATCACACTTTATCTAAAGGCCGTAGCGAGCATACAACTTACCTCAATATCTAGAGTCTATCAAATTTACAAGCTTCTCCAGTAAGTAAATACCAAATGTTCACTTCGTTGGGGTGACTTCTATCGAGTACCACTCGTAACAGACTCTTAACACACATTTGATTTTGGTATGTACACACAGCTCGCTTGTTCAAGCTGATAATATTTGGTTTTATAAAGGGTTTTATCGTAGTTTTGGGAGTTTCTGGAATTCTTTCTGTTGAAGATGCCAATAGCTATGAAAAACACGATGTATATGTCTATGTCGGGGAGATTTAAGGGGGGCTGACATCATACTGGTAATTTCTTGAATTTATTCCGTAATTTGCGAATTACGGGAGAAGGACTCCAAATAATGGTAAAAAAAGATGAGCTAATCATAAAACAATATAAGAGCCTCAGTCGAAAGCGAACTTTAAAGAAATAAACCAATAAATTGAGTGCTTGACACTAATTGAGGACCCTCTAATAATGTCAAACCCCAAAAACGTATAGATTGGACTAATTTGCCTGAATTGAGAAATCTTCGTCTTCACTATTCGAAAGAATTGAACGATCTCCTTCTTCGTCATCATTCAGCAAAGTTGAACAATTTTCCTCTTCACCATTCAGCAGAATTGTAGTAGCTTTTTCTCCAACATCCATCAATATTGTAATATCGTCCTCTTCACCATTAAGCAGAACAGCAAGATCTTCCTCTACAACCCTTTGCGTGGCATTAAAAACGCCTTTACTAAACTTTAACTTTCCGTGCTCTTCCTCAAAGTGTCTCAAGTAATTGGCAAGTGGATTTATCTTCAGTGTGTTGGTCGAGCAACTTGTCTCCACTTTCTCATGACATGCGGGACAAACAACCGCTTCGTGTTCTCTGACCCGAGCTTTTGTCTTTCTGAAGCCATTGCTTTTCTTTGCAATCGAGTAAATACCACGGAAAAGAGGGTTTGGCGTCAAATAGCCGTTTGGGAATATCCCATGGCTGCGGCGCATGTGCTGGGCATAGCATGCGCTCTTTAGTTCATAAAAGCAGATTTTCTCGCAATAGCCACATAGGCGACTTTTTGTATCTTTTTTGGGCTCACCAGTTTGCGGGTCCAATTCTATGCGGATAAACTCCAGTTGGTAAGGATATTTAGCTTCAAAGTTTAACGTTTTTTGGTAAATCACATTTGGGTGCAAACCAACGAGACAGTCGAGGTTTTCCCTTTGGTACCTTGTGCGGATGATGACGTTTTTGTCTGCGCTGTAAAGGCGGACGTCATCGCCTGGCTTTTGGCTCTCAGGAAGCGTGTTCTTTGCTATATTCTGAAGCTGGGGTGCATTTACCACGGTATGTTGAACCTTTACACCCGAATAATCGAACTCTGTCTTATTCTCGCTTTGGAGCTTTGGCTTTTTAGCCGCTCCGACTTCAATCTTGTCTTCTGACCCATTCTCGGATGTATGTTTCCTTTTCTTTTCGCAAGTTTTGTTTTCTGCTTCCGGTTGCGTGGGTGTATTAACCTCTTGATGTTCACGCGTCTCGGCTTCTGCTTCATTCTTAAGCTGTGCTAAGCATCTATATTTAGTAAGCAATTTATCATAATCATCCCTCGTGAGGTTAGCAACAAAGTTTTTAATAGCAAGTTCTAACTGCAACTCTTCTTTAGAAGAAAACGCAACTTTGCTGGACTCCACAATCGTAGGGGGAGTGGTTGATGAGGCGTCACCACCCTCTCCTTCTGTTTCAAGAGCATCGGTATCGCTGGTTAAATTAATGGCTGACCTTTCAAGAGGAGATGAACACCCAGTGTGGCATGCGTCGTCTGACTCGACACTATCGGATGGTGAACTTTGGCTTGACCCTTTTGATAAAACTTCAATAGGTTGTTTTTGCACCATCATCAGTTGTTCAGGAATTGTCAGTTGGATCCAATACGAAATCGATTTGTTCCAACTCTAACTGGTCGCGTCTTTAGCCTTCTATGTCCAAACACCCCGATGTTGTTAAACCTTGTTGTCCAGAAAGAAATGGCCTTTTCTGCCGTAGGACTCCGAGCTAGTGAATTTTCTGGAAAAAATATGTACTCGTAGCCACAAATGAGTCGAAATTATCAGAAATATTAATTGGATCATTTGTGTCAGGAAAGGTATAATGCGCGAACTTGGTTGCAAAAGCTTAATGCGAATATACAACGGTTCGCTAATTCTTGATAATACCAACATATTCTCTCGTCAATTGGAGCAGGCAAAGTTTTCTTAGGATTATTCGAGCTGAAGGTGATCATTTCTCCACTCTATTGGTTCTAAGGATGTATGGCAGTGTTATTTGTTGGGGGCTGCAAAATATCAGTGGGTTTCGGTGCAATGGTTAAAGGAAAGTATTTGTTTTAACAGAAAGAACAAGGTTTTAGAGAACAATTTCGAAGATATACCGACTAAAGTAGATGGAAACTCCGTGGTATATCTTGTTGTTTCAGGGGCAGGGTTTCCACCAGCTTTCGATGAGAAAGTTGTTGGTGAAGCTACCGATTCCAAACCGGTATATCGTTAATATGGCTCGACAAATCACGATCTAGAAGCCGCCTAACTATCATAACGTTCCTGTTGAGGGACACTTGTCTATCTGAATGTTGCTGTACATTTAGTGTTCTAGCCCTCTTAAACCAATTTTTCAGAAGACCTCTAGGGTTCTACGTTGGGTCGTTTTTCCAAGTCAGCCGACAAAAATTGAAGAAACCAAGACATAGCATGCGATCAAAGGAGTCCTTGCATTATCCCTATATGTTGAATCTATACCTCCAGCTGGAAGTTGGCTTGGTCGAAGTCGCTGAAACCGACCATTGGGATGAATTTCAAGGAACAAATTTTCAAGTACTTCCGGTGATTTTTGGAAAGTCTGTTTCGGGAACATACTACAGGATTTCTAGAAACCTAGTATTAGGTTTTCATTATCTATTGTACAAAATTGTGCTTTTCGAAATTGAATTCATCGTGTATTGTGTTGTACTTATTGTTATTCCATGGTTCCACAGGCACACTGTATAGTGTTTTTGTGCAACGTGAATTGAATGTTTATCATAATTTTTGATGGCTGATTTCTTCTTTTCTGTGAGGTAAGCCTTTTTGGCTTTTTCTTTTTTGGCTTTTTCTTTTTTTTCTTTCTTCACATTTACTATCATCACCCAGCCTTGAATTTATCGTTCTATGGGTGCAAAACCCTCATTATTGCAGCCGTCTTCACCGCGCGCGCTTATTGTTTTGCGGTTGATTTTGTTTTTTCGAATGGAGGTTGTTCATCAAATCGTTTATTCAACAGGGTGCAGTATCGGCGTAAAAAAAGTAAAAAAAGCCATTTGATTAAGTCTTTTCTGTAAAAAGTATTGTTGTATAATATAATCTCCAGAAGTTAAAAATATCACTATTAACACAGGACGGAGTGAAGTTGTAGAAGTAAAATCAACGTGTCGCATGTCCGTTGGTGCAAGTGGCTGCAAGTGCACTTCACGGCAGTGTTGTTAGCCGTGGAATTACATTATGGGATATTTTAATTAAGGATAAAAGTTTTGGGTCATATTAATATTATATTGTTATGTCGGCAATAATATAATATATAGTTAAGACTATCATAATATATTGAGCTGTCAAGTACGTTTTATTTGGGGAGTTTAAGTAATTGTAAAGTATTGATTTGCCCACACATATTGGACTGACACATATTGGACTGGCCATTGAGGACAAATGACTGTAGCACTGCTGCATCCCTCAGAGAGGCTAGCTCAAATCTCTCTCAATTTTGAAGGCTTAAACTCATTGTGGAATGCCAATTTATTAAAATCACCCCTTTAGACCCACCCTTGGTCCTTTAATTTGGAACTCTGGAATTTTTCCCGTACGATTGTTTTGGAAAGATCTTTCCGCTTAAAAGAATGTAGCTGTTTCATGACCAATCTGATGGTTTTACTAATAGAACACTTGGATTTTCTATGTAATGATCTAATAAAACATGTTCTATTAGATAACTATTGATGTGAAAATACTATATTCTGTACGTCAAAAAACCTGGAAACACAGAAATCATTTAAAGCCGTATATGCAATGAAGCCAACATCGTGGCAAAACCTCACAACACGACACACCATTGCATCCAGACTACATCAAAGAGTACACTCGGATTCGGACCTCTAGTAAGTAAAGGGTAGACATATGTATGCCACAGCCCTAACAGAGGAATTTTGAAGTGATCCTAACTGACACAAAGGTCTTCAAGTGGGAATTATTGGATAAATTGAATATGAGACTGGCAGCGATCACGAGCCTTCACAGCCAAACGAAATTTTACAATATTCCACCTCTTTTAAGTTCAAGAGTGACCTCAAAGGGACTTCTTGGAGTTTCTTTGACTATTGCTTTTTATGGGGAGGGATATTTACAAGCTTGTCACTATATTATACAAAAGTATGCTGATCTCAGTATGGCCCCATCGTTTTTAAAATGGGGTCTGATTTGGGAGATGTTCATCTTCTTTTAAGTTTCTCAGCGTCCTCCTCACCCACGTGTGTTCGTGGATATAGAGACACCCCAAGTGGTTCTTCAAATACGAATTCAGTAGAGATTAAAAACGAAGTGGTTTCCAACTTTTTTCACAGAAGTTGGGCAATTTAAACCGCAAATACTAATAAGGTTGTGCGATTGATGATTGCCAAGCTTCAATTAATAGTGTCGTTTTCGCAAATCTAACATCGTCTGACCAGACAAAAAACTCGCCATCTAAAATGATGAGATGGAAGTATTCACATCCAGATCATAAACATATGGTTTCAATTATTATTAAAGAACTAAAATCTGAAGAAACTATGACATAATCTATACCCATGAGACAAACAAGCATCCTGAACTTGAGAACCAATTACAGAAAAGAAACAAAACCTCGAACTACTTTCACAAAAAAAAAAAACTAAACTTTCAAACAAATACTCAATGATATCAGTAGCTCAATGGATACATTGGATTACTATCGTGGTGCATTGAATACATCACCCTAAGAACTCGCTTATTGACCGAATCACATTGAAGTCCGTACAGTGTGCAAGGCCTAACTTAATTCACCTTTCAGTTACTTTCAGTCACATGACAACACGTACTCTATATCCATCGATATGTGGTGTAATTGAACTCTTGCATGTTCAAACACAAAATTCGAAGGCCCCCAAGTAAGTGAAAAAAGTGGCATTAAGGAAATGGACCAATCTCTCGTTTCACACTGCCTGCATTACTGTATAGATATGAGCCAAAATGCCGTAAAACATAGTCATTTTTACTTCAAGTTCAACATTATTCCGGAATGATTGATATTGTCTGGGAAAAAGTATCCCTCAAAGCAAATAAAAAGTGATTTGTTGCTCTAATAAGAAACTACAAAATGAAAAAGTGACATGTTCGCACTCCACCTATCAGGAGTATCAACCGAGGAGAGAAGGTTTTCTTACAAAACTGGAGTATTGTTGAAACATGTATTTCCTGGACATTCATCGAAAAGAAGGCCCCACTAAATCTTTACCCGTATTCAAAACCTAATAATAATAGAAAAAATTCTTCCCACATCGTATTCTTCCTTGTCTTTCTCCAATTGTCCAGTGTTTATATTTCGTGCTCGATTTGGCTGGTTCGATGCCCTAAGTGCGTGCATCTAGATGTTCGCACCTGCACACAAGGCGCCACGCGTCTCATTACTTTTCCGAATGCGGCAAATTGTTCGCTTGTCAAAGTCTCGCTACTCAAATTCCGCCTCGAATCTCATTTTCCTTTCTCTCATTTTCCTTCTTCTCATTTTCCTTCTTCTCATTTTTTTTTCTGCTTCACAACAAAATGTCTTACGAAAGAGCTGACACTTACAGTGCCCAAGTTTATGAAGGAGAGCAGCCTCAGGACAGCTCGTTCAATGAAGTTACCAAGGCGTTCCGGAACTTTATTTTGGAGTTTCGTTTGAACAACCTGTTTATCTACCGAGACCAGTTGAGAGAAAACTTGCTTATCAAAAACTACTACCTTCGGGTGAATTCGGAACACTTGATTGGATTCAATGAAG
>JAJMAK010000429.1:0-13005 GCA_030572615.1 Metschnikowia lachancei | reverse complement strand
GGGGTCCGCCATACTTAAGACTGTTATAGATGACCAGAAAAATACAATCGTTCGTGCTGCGTTCCGTAAAAACAAGGTTCCGTCTTGTTACATGTCCGGCTTAAAGAGGTAATACTGTATGAACCCGATTGGTTACTGTTGAGGTAAGGCAACGATTGTGGCGTTTCGTGCAGCCAAACAAATTGCACGTCTGGACCGCCGTAAAACTCGTAGAACTGTTCAATCTGGCCTTTAAGCTTCACCTTTGCCGCTTCGTTGATGACTTTCACGTTGCCGTTTGTGTTTGTCAACGCCATTAGGAGAAGGCCATTGCTTGCGGTGGACACGTCCCTGTCGTCAACAGATCAGAACTTACGTTAACCAAACGCAGAAGCTTAGAAGTTAGCATTTGCAATCATGTGATTCCACGAGTAGTTTAGTACGCGGTGGGCAAGGCCCGGAGACCCCAAATCGGCTACTTATACCCCTGCCTTTATGAGGATTTTGGGACAAATTGGCGCTTTACAAAGGGGCATCTTCTGTACTTTTTGTATCTGGACAACTGTTGCCACAAATGTTCTTGAATGCCGCTTATTTCTATCTCAAGTTCAAAAGCATTGTTACTAAGTGAGTAAAACGTCATGGGAAAAGTTTAATCAGAGCTCAGTAAGTGTTTATGGATATATTGGTGTGAATTGTGCAGATGCGTTCCTCAAATACTAATGAAACTACACCCAGGTATACAATCTGCAAATCAAAAATTACAAATAATACAACACCAAAAACACCAAAAACACCAAAAACACCAAAAAAAAAGAAATATAAATTTCACTGATGTTACCGATATTCTTGTATACTCCTCCTGTGCGGGCATTTCACACGCTGTTCCAGAGGCACCGAACATGGACCGAGGTTACTATGAAGGACAATAGCCTGCCCCAGACCACAGAGCACCACTTTTAACTCAAAATAACTACGAAACTTTACAGGAAAAATACGATTTAAACGTGATAAATCAGCTACTCAACAGCGCAGAGTTACAAAACCACCGAAAACATCAAATTTCCTCTTGCATCCCTCAAATTACCACCCCCTCTAATGGAGTGTCCGATATGCCTCGAGGCGATCGGGCCTTCGTCCATTTTGGGGCGAATCCATGGGTGTCTCCACGTCTACCACCGTGAGTGTGTGGTGCAATGGCTGACGCATTCCAACCTGTGCCCTACGTGCCGAAAGCTGTTTCATGGCATAGACATTGTCTCCAAAGAGACCCCAAATACAGTGATGCAAACCATTGGTATTAAGGATAAACTCTTGGGCACCGATGCTATAGACCATATCCCCGCAGAGTACATTATCCCTGCGCAGACATATGCTACACTCCAGCAGCACCAACAAGACCCACCAGAAGACGTCGATACCGTTCAGACCGGCGTCTGCGTCATCTGTTCGAGTGCCCAGTACTCCATGCGTAGAAACAGCATGGTTTCGTGTATAAGTTGCGGAGGAAAGTTCCACACCGCGTGTTTGGGGCACTCGGGTGAGGCCTCATGGTTCTGCCCGGTATGTGACTGCCACCAGGAGTTCCCTGCGGTTATGTCCCGATCCAGGGGTTCGAGGGTCTCCCGAGCCCCCATAATTTCGATTTCGAGCAGACATCCCGCATCTACACCAAGAAGAACGTCACCTGGCCCAAGAAGAACTCCATCATCTGCCCGAAATGGTCGTTTATTGCTCTCAGAGACTTCTACTACCAATTCTTCTGCAAATATTCTTGATTCCGACCACTGGGACGCAGCTGTGTCTGAGCCTCGATACATGGCCGAACCCCACGCACGTAAAACCGTTTGGAACGGCGGAGTATTGCTTCGGAGGCAGGCCCGAGAGCTACAAAGCCTTACACCCGAAGAGAGATCGTCATGGAACATTCTTGAGAGTGCCCGGAACGGCAATTTGACCGACGTCTCCGAGACCGTGGAACAGGTTTCCAGCACACGAAGAAGGCGAAGAAGAAGGCCTGTTACTGATACAGACAGTGATGTCATCAATGATACGGCCATTCCAAGGGCCAGCGCAGGCTCGAGCACTGTGTTGGGGGCAGCTTCATCCTCAGAAACTCTCATAAACGAGGCCGTTTTGCCTGGTTCTATTTTCAACAAAGATACTCTACCTCAGGCCGGTCCTAGCCGCATAGCGTCGCTCATGAACCAAATTAAGTCAAGATCTGGTGGTGTGTCGGCGAGTCTGTTTCCATCATCACCAAAAGGGCACTTTCCGTCCCAAAATAATCTTAATTATACCACCGGTACTCTTTTAAATGGGCTTGAAAGCAATCCACATAGCACTTCGTCGCCTTTGGAAATGTCGGAAACAGAATCAGATGGTAAATCAACAGATGCAAGCCCCACAAAGACACCGCACACGTGGACGCCTCGTCCACTTACATTAGAAGAGAAACTGATGGTGCAAACACACGTCCGAAACAACCTACGGCCGCTTTACCACAGTGGTCACTCACAAGCTTCACGAATCCACACTGAGGAAGAATATATCCGCATAAACAAGGGCATTTCCCGGAAAGTGTACTCGCACATTTCCTCGTTGTGCACTAGCAAGGGCCCTGGGGTGTATGGGGAGTTTTTCCAGGGTGAAAACGACCATTTAAAGAAATTGGTTGATTCGTATGTGGAGGGCTGGTCCCGCAATGTGGCGTGAATGTGGATTGGGTTTAGGGATATAGACTTTGGGTTTTCAGGAGGACTTGGGATTCCCTCTATATAGTGATATGGTATATATGGTATGTATAGCGAAGAAAACATAGGTTTAGATTCTCAAATTGCCATGATATTGCGGTCCATCTTTAAGCAATTCATTAGAGAAGCACCCACCCGCAAGGTTTTACTGAAAATATTCCATGAACAGTTTCCTATTTTGTTTGATCTTGGTGATTTGGACCAGCCTCTTTCGAAACTCTAGGCTTTTCCAGCCCCAGATAGACCAAAGTACTTAAAGTCATTTTAATTCCTTTTTTTGACCAGGCATTCGGTTCTTTTTTTGTTGTAGTCTTAATCAAAGGGCTCTTATCATGTATATTAGCTTTTTTTGCGTTCTGATAATCTAGTCATTCCTTTCAAGCACAGCGGCATTCATGATCAATACTTGGTTCTTCACTACACCAGCGGACAATTAATTGTGTTTTTTCTTTTATGCTTTTCTTTTATGCTTTTCTTTTATGCTTTTCTTTTATGCTTTTCTTTTATGTTTTTTTTTTTATGTTTTTTTTTTTTCTTTCCAATTTTGATTGCAAACATCTTCTCTCCACTTGTGTTCAAGGGAATGGGATTGAAGTCCATCAGTTAACTGGCCCTTCTCAAAACAGATCACAGTATGGATGGAAATTCAACATTTTGGGGACGTTATTGTATGTCATTTCAGAGCTTCGTTGTGTATGAGGACAATTTCAGACCAATCATTCTGACTTATTTTCTTTTTGAGAAGTTATGGGATTTGGTTCGAGTCAAAGTAGTAGTTGCCAGTGTAGATTAAAATTAGTGAGATGCGAAATTTAGCGAAGTATATTGTGAGCTATATTTTGATATTTTTACGAATTACTAGATATTGATATTGACTCGGTGCAAACTTCAGTGAAAATATATATCCTAATATATCGATTCGATATATGTAAAGAACTAGCCTATGACCAGGTGCTTCAGCCCTCGCTACAAGCAACGACTAGCGTGTTCAAATGGAATAGGCATAGCCTGAGCTTAGGCCTGGGCACGATTTGGAGGTACTGAGGCATAGAGACTAACAAAGGAGCACATTCGAGGCGAGGCACCGGCCCGATTAATGAGTATCATCGGGAGAGTGGGGACGTTCATCAGGTGGGAGTGTCTCAGCAGGGAGAGCGACACCAGTGATCAATAGGTTCATTGTCTACTACCCTGAATGGTAGGTGAATGGTAGCAGATTGGCTAACGAGCTCCCAAATCACCATAGACTTGTGCAAGAAAGTTGGGCAATCCTACTTGGACTTTTGCGATGTAAGATGAGACATCGTTGATGGTATACGCCATACTCGAGGAAAGAGGGAAGGTTTACGTAGTTTTCAGTTACTTCACCAATAATCAGGACTCGATCCGAGTAAGATCTGGATTCTGGCCATTATTAAGTCGAGATGCTTACTCCAGAGACGAAATGAGCATCCTCGACGAATTTTTTAATGGCATCCAAGTGAACGGAGGGTATGCTCAAGATAGCGTAACGGCCGCGGTCCAAGTTCCCGGAGAAGTGAGCTAAATTGAGTGAGTTTTGATCTCAAACGAGGATGAAAAGGAATGTTGAGTTTTTATGATAGTGCCTTGAAGTATTTGTTTTTATATTTTAATTGTTCTTTTGTGTTTTTGTTGAAAGAGACTCAGAATAGAACTTTACTAGAGAGTCTGTGCTGCTTAAGCGTGGTATGTCCGGCTGAATCGGGCTTCTCTTAACAAAGTGCCCGCTAATCAAGGAAAATCGATGTTTTATACACCTTACTAAATCCAGAAGCGATGGATCTGTAGATGATGGTGTTTGGGTCCGGGACTATGTCTAAAAAACACTTGTACGGGGAGGCATTCTCGAGAGGAAACCCAGCTCCACCCCTGGCTTTCAAAAAACATATCGAGAGTATATCTTTTTATATATTTTATTAGTTAAATATCATTGTAACTAGATATGGATATCAGCAAAAATTACCAAAATATATTTTGTAGTAAAAAACGTAGTCGATATATTCATTCCAATCAACACTGCCTGTAACAACATGCCTTCTTCATTCACTCAATACGTAAGAAAGCCTCTACTGCGAGTTAAAACTATATCCTTGTTGATCTTTAATTCGATCTAAAAGCACCCCAGTGAGATTTCTCAACTCCAGACTGATACGCCCCGGCAAAACATTTCCCATAAACCATCACCTTCTTCTGGGACCCTTGGGCTTGGAAAACTTTAGCCCGTCCCCTCTGCTTACACTTTGCGCAGGGCTCTTTTCCAAAGAGGAGGTGTTGATCTCGTCGAAATCACCCACCTCTATCGTTTCAGTGATTTCTTGCTCGGGCAAGTAGTCCTTTTTCAAGTGCGCAAGTAACCCCTGTTTGTTAGCTGCGTACATGATTCTCGCTTTCACCTTACACCCAGAGGGGCACGCGTATATGAACGCCACCTTGCCTGTCTCGTAGCCAAACAAAACATACGCTGGTGAAGGTTCCAGGTTTTTGGATACAGTCAGCGTGACGGTTTCTACCAATTGACTCACGGAAACCCCCGAAACTTCCGCGGTAAGGTTCAAGGTCTCCGCGGTTGTATCGATATTCATCACCACCAACTTGGAAAGGAGGTTGGAACGAAGAGTTTTGTCGAGGTCCAGCTCGACTCTGAAAAACAACGAGGTTTCTTTCGTTGTGTGCATAGACGGCAATTCTCTTTTATACGCATTGGCAGAAGACGCGGAAAGGGTCAAGTTTTGTAACGAATCGAGAGTCTGCAAATCCTTTTCTTTGGCCGTCAATGTGGAGTTATGGTCTCCATCCAGGACCGCAAGCTTGAAATCCTCGGGGTCCAATTCCCTCAACTCAGAAAACTCCACAATATTCTTCTTGGAAAACTTAGTGCCTAATTGCTGAAGCAAGGTGTTCTTGGTGGATGCAAAAAGCATCTTTTGTCGGATCGGAGCCAGGTCCGGGATGAAACTGACAAAGTAGCCTTCATGGGATCCATCTGGAGATATGATTGCAAATTTGGGCTCAGGAAACTCTGCAGAGAAGTGTTTCTTGAGCGAATCCAACACAAGATTGATTTGCAGGTTCGAGGGGCTCACATAAGACTCGTCTACTATCAACTGAGTAGAATCTTGAGAAAGCGTGATGACGAGAGCAGGAGCTTTCAAGCCATTAGCAAGGCCAATGAGTTCCTGACTTGCCTTGATACCAGATTGAGTAGACATTTATTTAGATGGAAGAAACCCGGAAAAACTATCCACCAATTCCGAGGATACCCGGCCGGTTTGGTTTGTCGTTTCGGTGACCGGTGACCGGTGACGCACGCAATGCGGCGCAATGCACAGTGGCGACGCTACGTCTGCTGCGGCGGACCACTCAGCGAGGAGACCGCATAACTGGCACACTACAGCACTAGCACTCGTGCGTGAGAAACGCGGGTCCCAGCCACCAAGCACGCATCGATCAAATACCAAAACACATCAATATCACCGCTATTGCACATTTCCACTTGCAAAAAAATATATCTACAGCCTGGTGTTTTGTAAGGCGTGTACATCCCGCTTAATATATCCCACTGCATTCACATTCCTTCCATTATATCCCAACAAAAGTGGCAGTTTTATTCAAGGAACAAATATAGACCTGTTTGTGATCCTGATCCAAACACCTCTTATCCCTTTGCATCATTCAGAAGAAAAGAAGTAACTGAAACATGGGAATCTTCAGCTTCTTGCCCCTTGGTACTTCTTCTTCCCAAGAAAACATCCCCTCGTTCAAACAAGGTGAAAACAGAGACCCCACCGATCTCCAGGTCCAGTCGCTCCTCTACCTCTTCAAAAGACTACGGATAAATCGATTATCATCATTCTGTCTGGGAACCACACTCAAATACTGCGATGGGAAGTCTTTAGACCAAAGTGTGCTATCACACGAAGGAAATATCTCGAAACTAGATCGAACGTATAATATGCACACGTTTCAAGCCCTTTTGGTGGAAGACGAGCATCGGGTGTTGATAGATTGGCCCAAAAACAAGTTCCGTGCATGGTGTATTCTATCGGAATACCCCACTCCACCCGCACGTCCTCTGCTGCCGGTGAAAAATTCCTCTGTTCCTGATGCTCAACCACAAGATTCGGCTTTGCCTGTTTTCAGGGACTATAAAGACCGGCCGGTGCAAAGCTTTGCATTTACTGTTTTGCCCGTAAACACCAGCATCTTCACACGTGACTTGGCATTGGATCTTGCTCAGTCCTTATTGTACCTGGAACATCACTCGTATATTTCATTCACCTCGAGAATCCAGACGGCCGAGAAGGCGATTTCAAATGTATGCGGCGCTGGTTCAAGCATGATTGAGCTCACAGAAGACACAAAGGTGGCAATTGTGCATGAATACTTGAAAAAATTGGCTTTTCTTGTGCAGCTTGTTCGGATATATCAACAATACGTCAGGCCAAAGGACTCAGAGATGCTAGCGCCGGTGGTTTCGCCTAAGAAATCGGTTTCTGGTGATTCTCCGAGAACGCCACGTCCAGAATCTCCCCGAACACTACGTCCGGCGGTATCCATGCCCAAACTTCCCAATGTAGCACTAAACCCCTTGAGACCTTCACTCAGTCCAAAGAAATCCATGGCAAATTTGCACACCTCGAGCCCAAAAAAGTCTTTGGGTGATGCTGTTGCCGTCAAGCTTGACACGAGTCCACGGAAACAACTCTCTACCAGGCCATCGATCTCCCATTTCAGGGCAAACGAAATCTATAATCCTGTGACATCCCCTCCAGCTTCTGGTCCCACCCTAGAAAACAAGCTCAGTGGGTCGGGCGCTTTGCTGGGTCACCTGTCTGATACTGAGAAGGAAAATGCCGAGGTGTGGGAAAAGTGCAAGGCCTCAATACGTGAGAAGCTAGCGAAGGAGAAAGAAGCGATAGCCAAACAAGGAGCATAATATTTATGTGTGTATTTATGTCTGTATGCATCAATCAATGATTTTACTTCTTTGCACATGAAAAGTAGATACGGTTTTGCCTTTTATGGTAATCTGGCGCAGGTGCATTGCCTTTGCAGATGCGCTTTTGCAATTTTGCAGCAAATTTGGCACCTTCGCACCGACGAGTCCGCCCAGGTCCGCCGAGGTCCGCGAAGCGCACAGACCCCATGATTCGGACCCCATCTTCCCACGAAACCAAAGAAAACCCACAATAAAAACGATTTCCAACATGCTCAGGTCCCTAATAAAAACCCCCCTCTCAAAGAGACTGCTTACCGTGTCTCGGGTCCAACAGGACTTGTTTGGAGGAGGCAAAACCATAAACCAAGGCAAGCCCATGATGGCCCCAGGGAATAAGCTGGAAACCGTGGGAAACCCGGTAGATCTCATAAAGAAAAACGATATTCTCATGTATTCGCAAAAGCCAATCAACTATATCGAGTCTGTGAAGCCTAACGGCTTTCATTTGGCAAACAGTGTGCTCATTACCTCTCCTAGTGAGAATGGTGATGTGATTGGAACGTTGCTCTTAGAAAGCGAAAGTTTTGAAATCAATCTTTCCAATGGAGGCTACAAGATAGTCAACGGGTTTATTGTGGAGTTCAATGAGGAGCAGATTCTTGGCTTGTTCAGTAAGGTGCACCCGAAACCGGAGATTTTGGTGGTGGGTCTTGGGAAAAAGTCCCGCGTGCTTTCTGAAAAAAATCGCCAATACTTGTCGAGCTTGGGAATCCAGCTTGAGTTGGGAGACCTGAGACACGCGGCGAGAATCTATGACTTGCTAGCTACCGAGAGGCCGGGGGTGATTTCCGCTTTGCTCTTACCCCCAAATGCTTAACTTGAGACATGTTACAATGAGTGCTTGTATGTGGTTACTCAGTAGATGTGTTCGGATGTGTGGAAAAACTGAAGGTTTCTCTGGAATATTTTAAAAAAGAAAAAAAGTCTCTTGAGGCTGTGTCAAGATGTGTCATCTAATATTTTTCCTGCAATCGAAGATGGGTTGTTTTTGGTTTTAGTCGTTTTTATAGTAATGGATAGTTGGGCTTTAAGGGTCGGCGGTTTCCACCAAACTTGTGGGGAAATTATACAGAAAGGGCAGGAGATGTTGATGGTTGGGGATCCTTCGGGGGTTTCACGTGTCCGATTCCTGGAACTTTGTCCTCTTGCTAAGCGAGGCTTTTCTCTTCAAACACACTACTCTAAGCGTTATCTGTGAACCCGAAGACACTATTTGGAATACTTTACCATGGCTAATGTAAGATCTACCCCTGTTGCTGCACCATGAAACACCCTTCTCCTGGCACAGAAAGGGCACGTACTGGATCCAAGAAGTCAAAAGATCAAAGTGATGGAAAGCAACACGAAATGAGTAACTCGGTAGCTTAAAGCTCGTATATACGGAAGAATATAGATGGTGGAATATATGCAAGACTATACCAGAAACACCACGGAGGATATCATGGGGGAAATATTTGACCAGTCGAGACAAGAACATAAATCTAGGGCGAAAAGAAATGGGGCCAGGTGAATGCAAGGAATGGGTCGGTCTTTCAGGATATGTTGGTCATTTACATCCATCATGTGTTGATTATCTTGTGTTAGTGAGATTCTATTGTTGATGTAACCACGACACCGGGTGAGGCAAAGAATTTATAGAGGAAATTGGCGGTTATTTAGAATGTCACACCTTTCTTGTACCTAATAAATAAAATAAACAACCACATGGAACATATGGAATGTTTTTTTGACGAAACCATTCGTCGTCGTCGCCCTCACTTAAGAGTATTGATGATTTATCCACTTGATTATTACACATGACTTTCGGGAACCACCTCATAATATTGATGATGTTCTTTACAACCTTCCGATTATTGGGGCATAGGTGATGATGGTCGTTTCGTCCTTACAATGTCTCTGCTTTAAGAAAAGAAGATTCTGATCGTACTGGCAAAGGTGCTTTTTTAAACTCCATGGGTCTTTTTGGCTAATTTCTACCCTCGTAAGTAACGGCCCCGAAGGTGTGGAAATTGCCATCATAGGTAACTCGTAGAGGTTGCGTTTTGTCGTAACAAGGTAAACTCGCTCTGGCTTATTTGCACCCGTTTATTTTTGCTTCAAGGTTTAAAATCATTCAATTTGGCTCGGTTTAGTCACGAGAAATGATTACTAATAAGGTCGAAATGAAAGAGATTCTCGATATTTATTCCTTTTTTTTTAAACTGTAGGAAAATAGTTCAATATATAGTAAGTAGCTCGCCAGATAAGCCCCATTTACTAAACTTGTGCAGCACTGGGTGTATATAAAAAAAGAGTTTCCTACAATTGCAAATGCTACAGCTTTCATCGGTTTTCCTTATCGTACTTGACCTTATTAGAATTTTACTGGAAACAGCGCCACTGTCCCTCAACCAGTGTTAGTGAAGTGTCACGGGCACGAATACGGGCCTGATCAGTGGCCAAGACGAGAATGCTTAAACCGCTCTTGCAATTTTCTGGCGGTACCTTGGCTCGGTTCACACCCTCTATATACCTCTATATATTGCCAGTAACGCATCAGGTACCCTTCCATGGCTCAGTCTTGGTTGCGCCCATCTTGGTGCTTTTTCATATCGTGCAATAAGAAGATGTCTCGAAATTAATCTAGCCCAACTGCCCGAAAAGGGCTTTCAAGTTTCCACATTCTTAGTTTGGATGGGTAACGGGGAATAAGGGTTCGGTTCCCGAGAGAAAGTGTTGGAAAAGGCCGCCACACCCACGAAAGGCACCAGGCACACAAGTCACCCAATCCCGACATGGGAAGGTAGACAATAAATAACGATACAGGGACTTTTTGGTTCTTGTAAGGCGAATGATATATAGTACTTATTACCCTTCAGTAAATAGATGACACGTGTCTGATAACTTTACCCTGGCTTAATATGGACTCTCGATGGCACAGTCACCTTGTGTTGAAGTTGCAATGTAAGGCTGTGGCTTGGTAATATGAGCCAGCCGAATGGGTGTACTTTCCAGAAAGAGATTATATTATTTTTGAAGTGGCGATGGCCTGCGAACGCATAGTTACAACATATTTACAAACAATCACCCAAAAAATACACCTCGTTGTGGATTTAGCTCTGAATTGGGTTGGTTGGACCGTCCGTCGCCACTCTCCTCATTCTCAAATACCCCAGCCCATCATAAATAGCTCTAATGGTGGCTATAATGAATACTGTATCGCCGTGGGCTTGATTACAGCCTTGCTTGCTCGTGCTCCTCAGGCTGAATCGTCAAAAATACAACGAAAAGGTGGTTAGCACCTTTTGGCATCGCTCGGGCTCGTGCTTATCGCTTTTGTCTTCAAGCATACTTGAGTAGTTCTTCCACTCTTATTTATTGGAATTGGGAAGGATATCCAGTCCGCGGACCAACTCGATCACCAAGAAGTTTAGTCAAACATTATCAAGTTCTAAACCTTCTGGAGTAGTTGCTTGAAGCAAGAAAGAGTTTTTTTCTTAGAATCAAAAGTCAGAAAAAGCTGAAGCCAGGGAAAATTCTTTTATATTGTACCATGTGTAGGAAATTCACCAAATCTCTCCACTTCATTTTGGACCAGTCATATGTGGATTAATCTATCTGAAAGAGGAAGATGGCTTCTCTTTTTGAGTCTTCAACTACCTCCCTTTTACTTGGAAAACCTCCTAAATTAGTCCTATGAAATGAATAAGTTTGGTCTTCTAAATAGGTGAATTCATCTTGGACATACCCAACAAGAGGGGAGCAGACATTAAGACGACCCATGTATTTTATTGCATCAACAATTGGAAAATGGTGGGTTTAGACACGCCGGCGCTCAAGGCCTTGATATAGGTACATATTCTTTCTTTGGAAACTCACCAAATAAAAAAAAGAAAAGGCCCCAAACCATTTCGTTTAATCGAGAAGAAGACCAGCTCTACTGGACCAAACTTGAATTCTGTTGAAGCTACTGCTCAAGGTTCCTCATCTGACAGTGAGGATTCTACACCTGATTTTGTGGAGAATAAAGTCCTAGCCTCAACTGATACCACTACTACTTTACTAATGGGAATCTCCTTGGATTTGCGCTGGTCCACCAATAAACGCCTTCTTGGATGCGTTATTTGGACATTTTTTCCTTCATTGAAGTCTCGGGAATCACTCCATGCTCGTCTCTGAGGCCAGGTATTTGGTGCGTTGGGTTCAATAAACAGGCTATGCACCATCAGCAACAAGTTGTAATAGCCTCATTGGTACCAGAATTCGGGCATTATCGGAGTCTCGTATGCTGCAGTTGTATCACACTTTCTTGGTGCCTTAATAAATATTGCCAAATATGGATTCCATGACTACAGTTGATGGTTCAAGTGGCTCGTGAAGGGATGATATTTCTAGCAGCGAGGTGGAAATAGATTGTGCTTCCGAAGTAAAGTTTCACAGAATTGCGCTTCCTTATCACCTCAGTGAATCGGTGGTATCTTCCTTATGCTGTTTTCCATGATTCTCAGATGGATGACAGCATCAATGGTTATAAGAGGTGCACTGAGATTTCTCCAAACGCCTGATTCAAAGAAGTTATTATGGGACATACAACTATGGTTGGGCCATCCTTCTTACAAACCAACAATCGAAAAAGGTCGTTTCCTTCTTCAGGTCTAGGTGGAGAATTGCAACACTAAAAGTAATAATCCCCCATAAAAAGGACTAAGCAGCATCAAAAACAAAAACACACGGTAGCCAAGAATGGAAGAAATACTTCTCGTTACCTTGGCGAGTCTAGCACACAACATGCACAGTATTGTTTCCGCTACTGTACCAAAAGTTATATAAAATAGCAAATATAGAGACATTCCTGGGTCGTTTTGGGATTTTTCCTAACAGGCTATTTTCAAAGGAGTTTCTGGTGGAGCGATATGCAAATTTACTTGGGCTCCCAGCAAATACTGTGACGTTGATATACCAATAATACAGATTCTTTATGCCTTAACTATAGGGTTTAATTCATATGGGTACACGTTTTCACCATTTAGTTAGTTGCAACATCTTAGGTGACTACTGACTGGTTTTGTGTGTTCTTTTTTTTTTTAAAGAAACAATTGTATTACAGGACGCCGCTATAAGAACGACACAAAAACTATAAAAAAATAGAGAAAAACCTGAAAACACATCTGGATAGAGTACGGATTAATGAAGTTATCCAGCTCTCCCGAGCCCTATACCTTCCTCCTTACTCTAGCCGCTCTGTAGATCACGTCACCCTATCCGAACCTTAGT
>JAJMAK010000428.1:0-13018 GCA_030572615.1 Metschnikowia lachancei | reverse complement strand
TAGCCAACGAATAGTTAGAAATTGTAATTCCATAACCATAGATCTCACCATTGGTAACTGCCTCGGTGGGAGCATCAGTACGGAAGTATACCCTTTTCACGCCACTAATACTGCCCAAATATCCAAATTGCTTGTATCCAGTACTGTAGTAGTTAGGGTCAGTGTTAAAACTGGTATCACCATGAGGGTAGTGGTAGAAATCCACATTGAAGCCATCTCCAAGAATTTTACTTGGTTGACATCCCTGTAAGTCGGCTAGTGCCGCACTCAAGAGGGATATAAACGCCACCAAGATTCCAATCATTCGGGTTCAGTATGGAGTATATGATGCAAATCACAGAATTTGAAACTGGGAAATTCTCCGTATTTATATCATTACGGTTGATGCAAGGTTGCCGGCGGACGCACTGTGACTTGCTTAGAGAACATACGCAATACCAGATACATGGTTTGAAGCCACGTATATCTCATCATTTGATGTTGAGGCGGTGCTGAATTCGTTCATATGGTTCACATACACTCCATACATGGGGAATGTGGCGTGGGAACAAGAACATCGGATTTGTGAAAGATGGCCAGCGCTAGGTGTCTCAATGGCATCCCCAAGTGACACAAATTCACACCATGGTTGGAATTTCTTTCTCTGGATTTTATATATAGACCAGACACACTAAGAAAATAATAATAAATGATTTGTGAAAGTATTTGGAGAAGACATTTTGTTTCCTGCAATGTCTTTACGTTAACAAAGAAAAACATGTATTCTAGTTATCTCGGGTAACCGAAATATTCCTCACAAGGTCACGTATGCAGGATTGAGTTGATTGCTCTCGTTCCTAATAAAGGCCTGTATAAATGTGTATTCTACAAGGAGTCTGGCCGAGTTAATATGGTTTGATTATAGCAATTAATAAAGAATAAAATGATTATGTGGATTAAATATGCTGATTGCTTCAGGTAGAGCAATGCTCAATCGGGCCGAAAAAAGATTAAACACGAAAGCACTCAAGCATCCTTGCCTTATGTAAATCACTTCCAATTGTATTCTCTTCGCTGAGAATTTTAAAGGAAGTGAGGTCGCAAAGGAGATTTCCCAGAAAAAAAAAAATCGGGTGTCATTGTAAAATGGAAAATTCGTGATTGTTATGCACTTATGATATAATAAAAGAAAAAAATTATGCAAGTGTAAAGGTGCAAGGTGGTTTTACAATGACAATCATAAGGCAAAAAAAAAAAAATGTGGGTGCTCTTCTCTTTTGCGACGAATCATTGCCGTAACAACTATTTGTAAATAAGAATGCATATTCAACCATGTGATGGAACTCCCAAACGGGTTATCTTTCGGGTGGTGCACATGGTAATGTTTGGGCACAAGGCTCTTTTTTGGCATTACTTCGCCTCGTGTGCATCAGAAACGAACGTCAGAATTCCCCCAAAACGCGTTCTTTTGCGATGGTTGACCTCTTTCTTCGTCGAAGCAAAATTTCTTCAATACATAAAAAAAGAAAAAACGGATACCAAAATCACAACCACCCACAAAGGGGATACCTTGCTGTTCAGATATGTATGAAGACATCCTCAAAACAATAAGTTTGCCTCCAAAATGAAGAGTTTCAATCATAAACAGCACACTCTCTGTAAAGGGAGAGCAATAGCAACCTTACTGTGCCAGCGTAACCAATGAACCGGAAGCTCCAAGCGTCCTCATGTCCAAAACTCACCTGCAACCAGAAACTTCAAAAGCATAGCGCGAATCGAGAAATCTCGCTAAAAAATGCAATAAAATTACGTCACAGTGGCCAACTTACATGTACATTAACAAAACCGGCCAAAAGTGAAATTGTGCGCGTACCGGTGGCACCTTCCTTTTTCAGACGAGAAAAAAAAAATCATAGATCTTAAATTTTTCAAATTTGAAGAAAAAAAATTCACTTTCTAACTTAGCTTAGTAAAAATAACTGGCCAAACAGTAAGACAACATGTCTATGAAAAATTTTCTCTCTCGACTGAAAAGGTGTGAATTTCGCAAGAAAGACCCGCGCGTTCCGATCTTCTGACCCTTTTGGAAAAGCTGTGTCACCAGGTTAAGATTTGTGGTCGGCAACAAAAACCTACCGCATGTGAATCGACGTTTCTTTACACGTTTTGGGTAATAGTGTTCTTCAAATTAAATATGATGTAAGCATACATCACCTTTCATATTCTCCGGTATCTCGCTGCGCAATTACGTGTCTGTGGAAGAAATGACGCTTCTTAATTTTTCTTTGGTTTTTGAGCAGACAAAATGTATTCAAGTATTTTTTTTAATCTTTCTCTTGTGATACAAAACAAGCTTTACCTTTTTATTAAGACAAAATTACATATATACCAATTAAGCTCAGTTGTGCTGCAATTGAATCTCCCTGCATGCAGCTGCCCCAAACACAAGGATCAGGATTTCAGATAACCAGCAACAGTTCATGGAGTAGTCAAGACTGTCTGAAGAGCTTTCTTAATGGTGGAAGTGCCAACTTAATGCTGCGTCAATTCTTCTGTTCAATAGTAAACAGTAAAATACCTACCTAGTGTATGGAAACCGTTTTATAGGGAAAAAGCTAAATAAGTTGTCTCGAAATATAAGTCTTGCACAACTCTAGTGAGAATTTTCACTGATGAGAGAGACATTTATGAAATGTCGTACATGTGGCATAAGGAAAATGTCCTATGTCCAAAAAAGACTTCCCGATGATGACGCGCGCTCATCTTGCATAATGCATAAAAGCCCCGATTATATTTCCTTCCTATGTATCTCAAGAGAATCTTCGCTTACCGAGGCGTCACATCTTCTTTTTTCGGGTTTTTTTTGTGGGAAAGTTGAATGTTTTTGAAGAAAAACAAAGGTATGATGACGTCATACTGACGCTGTGCTGCTTTGTTTCTTTGGAAAGGTTGAACTTCCTGAATGTAAACACAAGCGAGTGTTGCAACCATTCGACCCAATGAAATCCGTGACTGAGGATGAGCTTTCATACTTAATTTCTAGAGCTGGCACGCCAGCTGTCATAGTTTGTCAGAGCTCTTGGTCCACAAAGAAGAGTCTTGAGGCTGGCTTTCTCATCATGTGCTAACATACGGCTTTCCAAAATTTTGGTGTATTGGTGTTTAAAAACATTATTGAATTATTTGAAAGAGGGCCTTGCACATGGTGGTTATACCTGTGGTGATGATTTTACTACTACTATCAAAATTTTTGGGAAATAATCATTTTATTTATAATAGGTACTTGCTGGTGAGTACACTGATTGTATAATTTAGAGGTAGCTGAAAACCTGTAGGCTAAGTCTGGCGGGGACCTGAGTCTGCCTATGTGTTGGTAAATGAAATTTATGAAATTAGCAGAAAGCAGTGTATATTATGGAAAGCTGCGAGTCTGAAGTATAGCATAGATAAGAAAATGAAAACCAAAACATGACTCGCCTTGACACCTTCATGGCCGGCGAAAACTGTGTTTATATCTGAGCTGAACGCCAAAGAATCGCTCACCACCCTATAAAAATAAGGAGCGCGATCGAAGGCTGTGGCCTCATTCTACACCTCACATATTTTGTACGTTGGGTTTCCCAAAGTGGGATATTATTCCCGAAGAGGTATGAAGGAATTTCTTTATATCATGAGATTTTTTTCAGCTTTCTTGTTCAAGACTCGAATATTCTTTTTTTTCTTGAAAAAGAAATTATTTTCTCACAAGATTTGCAATTTCCACAGTCTGTCCTTCAATTCGCAATGTAAATACGTTAAAAAATCAAACTTTAAAATTTTAAAACAATCGGCAAAAATCGAAACCTGGGATAATTTTTTTTATCAAGAATAATGCTACTAATAGAACTAAAAGGATTATTTTGGAATTCAAACTAAACTGGATTTCCCTTTTCTTGGGGTGAAAAGTGAGAGTATATCTAATTTTCATAAAAACGTGTGCGCTGCACGCCCATCACTCACATTTGGCCAGCAATGCTAATACTTCACAACATGAACCTTAAGTCTTGGCCAGTGAAGTAAAGAACTAAATCAGAGATTATTCATGATTTTAGAAAGGGTGTTTGCTGGGCTCGCTGACTTACTTTCTTCAGCTCAAATGATACCGTCAAACGGGCGAAACCTTCACTTCCCTCGGATATTAATTGACTAGGAAAAATCAGCTATTTTAGCTCATCCACGAGGTGAAAGATTGTTTACTTCTTTATTACCCAGTTCCATGGAAAAACTTCAACATAGCTGAGTTTGGGCGTCTTCATAAAGAAATGTTTTCTTTGAAGATTGATTTATTTTGATGCTGCAATACTTAATTTGGTGACTATAAATTTTACCCTTGAAGTTATCTTGAGTCATAAAAGTAATGATCAAAGAAAACACCAGAAAGAAAAATTAGTTTAGGCCATGTTTGTTTTCAAAAAGGTTCTCTTGAAGCTATATGCTACACGTACAGTTTTATCCTTTTCCCCACTAGAAAGATGCTATTTGGCAGCACCAGCAGCTAGCACCATCTGCCACTTGGATACTTGGGCTTTCAAATTAAATAACTGGCAGTTGTTTGAGGTATGGTTGTTCAACGATATTGCTACCGAGCCTTTATAAGCTCCGAGCTCTGTGGTATTTTTGATTATATGGATGGCTATTATTGCCCCTGGATTTCTTCCGGCATCGGTGCCTTCTTTAATACCAAAGAAATTATAAAATCGCCGATAATACCTAAGGAAATACCATGTTCCGTTATTACTTGACCCGTATTCTAACCATATGAACGCCTCACTAGCCTTAATATACAGTAACATCATATATGAATGAATTAATTACACGCGATTTTATTAAACTATCGTGGCTATTCATTTATCTGGATCGCTCCCAAAAAAATCTATGGTAAGTAAGCCATGAAGACTTTTTTGGGGAATTTGATTTATTAGGCTAGATACTGTATAAGGATTATATTTCTTCCGACTTCAAAAATCTAAAAAACGGGCGTAATTGTTAAGAAAGGATATAGACTAGGGGTTATACCCTAGGCTATCACGTGTAGGTAGAACTAGGGGCGAGTGGTCATGTGGTACCTGGGCCACGTGACCAGGAGGCGCGACGGTCGAACGAACTAAAGGTGGTGGACGTAGATAGTTCGAGAGAGCAAGCTTACTTAGGTCTAGCAAGCGAATACACATCCTACAACCCTACTTACCGTAATACTCCCGGCGATTACTTAACAGTAATGCCTTAAAAATTCTGTTTAAAGTTTTACGGTAATTTAATTCAATACACATGTTCTTTCAGCTTTACAAAAAATTTAGAAACCGCCCCATAATCAGGTTTTTTGTGATGCGGAAAAACCTCACACATCCGATGTTGAATAATATGACTAAATTTCTATTTCTGAAGCCTTTAGGGAACGTTACTCGTGATAATTGTTGTTGAAAAGGACCACTCTCGAAAATTATGATAACCTGCATATAGTCCAGAAACTGGCTGAACCCGAATCTGATCATAGGAATGAGAATTGCATCACTGTCGTATACTTGGACAAACCACACATGCAGTTGATAAAATAGAGGAATTTTGTCTCAGGAAAGCTTCATACACAATGAAAGGTCGTTTTTTGAAAGCGATTCCTATTTAAAATATCAGTTGCTCGAGGCTCTGTTGAAAATTTCCATCGGTGCCAGAAGATTCAATTATCTCCATTCTTCTTGTTGCTCTTGTTTCGATAAATTCGACAGTGGCTCTCCTCAACTGAGCAATAAATGAAGGAAAATTTTCCGAGTGTTGAGCATTTGCTTTTCCGTCAAAATGCGATATGATTATTTCATAATCTTCCGCCAGTGACTCCATACACGTATCTTAATCGCTCTCATGCCTACCCGCTCTTTTTTCAAGAAACGCGGTGACCCGCTCCGTTATTTCTGCCTCTCCGTCCTTGATAGCCTCCCCATTCTCAAGATCTTGTGCTATTTTGCGCTCCTCTTCAGGCTCAGCAAATTCTCTGGCATTGTCGAGAGGGGTGAATCCCGCCTCAATAAGATTTCCGCGTACAATAGAGGCAACTTTGTCAATCTCGGAATTGGTTTCACCTCCAGATTCTTGGTGACTTTCTGTGTGATTTCTGTGACCGTTGCTGTATTCATCCGAGAGAAGGTCGATATGGTGTCTCAGAGTGCCCTTTCTTATACTAAAGAACTCCTCTCCTTCGCTTTCATTCAGACTTTGTGGGATGCACAAAGTCTGGTCGCCATCAGAAAAGGAAGTCGAAATATTTATCTGTGAATGCGAGAATCCAATGGACAGGTCAGCAAACAGAACAATAGATTCCTGTCCAATAGAATCTTGTACGGTTTCATCTTCCATTTCGACAGACACGTCAACTGATGATGCTTGCGGTGGATCAAAGATAGTGGTTTTGCGGAAGCAGTTGGCAATTGTGGATGATTCCAAACGGTTGAACCAAGCCTCGGAAAGCCAAATCAATGCATGTCTTTGATTAATATTCTTGTACGGACCCTCGCCATTTTTCCACTTGGGTATGGCAAAGTCCATAAATTGATGTCTATAATGACATTTCGTTGTCTGAATAATACCTTGGTCGAGAGCTTGAAACAAAGATGTGGTGTTTGCTGGAAGGTATTGAATTCGAACGTTCAGAGGCGGTGGGTTAAGACGCTCGCCCTTTTTATGGCCTGAGAAATTGTCCATCAAAAGAAGGACTTTGCGCTCTGAACCAATGTACCCATAGAAATCATTGAGCCACTCGCTTGTGAAATCTCCGGTCATCCACGCGTTGACATTAGCTCTCCAAGAAGCTTGATACTTTATGAGATGCAGCCTTTTAATGACTCGGGGCATTGAACCTTTAGTGCCTTTGCTGATAAAAAAGATATTTAATCTTTCCAGGCCATCTGCGTTGCAACACAATAAAAACGCGATATGCTCCAGAGTTGAATCTCTTTCAGGACCAGCTTCAAAACACAGGATATTTTCAGGTACCTTCTTGTAGTAGAGAGCACTTTCGTCCATATTGAAAATATCTCTTGCGGCGTAATGGCCGCAAATTTCTCTTACATCAGACATTGCCAGAATCTCCTCCTCAGACACTGAAGCACGTTCGCCATGCATTCTTCGCCGCTTGATTCCTAGCCGCTTTTTCAATTTACCTAGCCACCCACTGTTGAAACTGGGTCCTTGCTCTCCGGGCAATTTGATTTCGTCCCAAACACCACGTGCCAAACCCCGCAATGACTCGTCTGTCATTACACCTCCATTCCCTAAAATTAGTTCAATTCCGGGACGAAGAAGGGATTCAAGCTTGGGCCACTTGGGCTTACGGGACCTATTTCCTGTCAACAGGGGTCTTTTTTGTGTTTCAAGGTGACTAAATAATCCATTAATAATTCTTGAAACTGTGGGTTGAGAGGTTGGTCGGCCAAATTTCTGCTGAACTCTTTGAGCAATATGTGACTGATTTAATTTGGGCCTAATCTTGGAACACTTGAGAATATATGCCTTAATGGCGTCGCTCGTATCCGCACCCCGATGTGTCATATTTTAGAGAAGGTTGTGAAGATTATATTTATGCAAACTTTATTAATTTGTATCCATCTTTGTTTATACTTTGGTTGCAACGCGCATGCGCAAATTAAAGATTGAAACGTGACCTTTGTCACGTGTTTACATAAAAAAGACGAGTTTTAGCATGAAACCAGCTTAACTTTGGCTAAAATTCCATGGTAGTATTTATTGACATATAATTATCCCTCTGATATCACAAACTGTGGTTTAACTATTCTCAGTGGTGTTTAGTTCGTTCGACCGTCGCGCCTCATACCACGTGACCACTCGCCCCTAGTTCTATCTACACGATGATAGTCTAGGGATGTTGAAACTTTAGTGAGACGATCAGTCAGATGCGCAGACGTACACACAGGCTTTGCAGAATCGATAATTTTGGAAGGTGGTTCGGTTATGCTAGACTTTAACCTACTCCACCTGGATATCTTATTCTATCTAACTATCTTCACTCTTCGTTTCCAGTCGGGTTCTAAAAACCCTTTCTCGCATTTTCGGTGGGAAAATTTTGCCTCCTCGCACCTCGTCGGGGAATGGTCGTGTATCACCTAAATTCTAGGAGATCCTCGAGCCCAGATTTACAACAAACCCTCACCCTGCCAACAACAAGATGCGCAGCATTAAACACAAACTGAACGGATGTGCTATCCTCCATAAGTTTGACGTTAGAAGCTAAACATACGGAAAGGTTCCACGATATCATCAATGACAGGGTAAATCTCGGTGGAGATTTCTATAGGAGTATTAGAACTAACTCGAGGTATTACGAGGAATACTCGATATTTATATAAAGCGTTAGTTGGGAGACATTAGATGAATTAGAATTAGAACTGTAAAATTATCAAATGATAATTCTAGGTCTTTAAATACTACGGGAATTACGACTTCACAAAGACTATTTTATGTCATAGCATATAAGAATATACTCATATATAACAATTAACACCAGAAGGAAAGGATAAAATATGAAATAATAGCATAAACCACTCTCGTATGTCAGACCATACTAGAGTATGAGAGGCGTGACACAGTACTTGCCTTCAATAATTGTATTCATATCAAACTGTCCTCTTTCCACGAACAAAGAGGGTGGGAAAGGCTCATATATGTATTTCGTAAAGTAAGTCTAAGAAAAGTCTACAGCTATCGTGGAGCTGTGTAATGGGCTCATGGGTTCAGGGTGATGCTTAGCGGCAATAGCCATCAGCAGAAGTCATCACCAGGGTCTACAACCAGCGAGTGGTGGTGACCTACGTGGCGGCTTGGGTGTAGCCTGAGATACACTTTAGCCAACCGGGTAACGGTAAATACGACAACCTATGGAAAGTCGAGCTGACAAGGTGGCAACTGGTGACGACTGGTGGTAACTGTGGTGGCTAAAGACGGTATTCCTGGCGGCACCATGAGCTAAGCCGACTGCAACGGTTGTTAACTTCAAAATACAATCCTTAGTGTTCGGAGGTCAAGAAGGGGCCCCTAGCATAGAGGGTAGTACGACATTTATATGCTTAGATTACCAAAAAATTATATAAGCTAAAATAAACACCCTCCAATTAGACATGTAGACGAATTTTCACTTTCAAGGAACGCTTCTATTCGTGCCTAGAGAACCCCATGTATCTTAAATAAACCCCAAATATGTTTTGGCTGACATAACCTTGGTATGATACGCTTTTAACTGCTCCTTTAAAAACACCACCATCACTATAGTGTTTGGATTTTTTTTCGTCAACTTTGAGAGAGAATACTACAACCCGGCTAAGAATTTTTGAACAAAACCCATGTTATAATACTTTTTTCTTTTCTTTGATGAGTTTATGGCTCATACTACAAACTGATATGAATGAATTTGGAAATTCATAGAAGAAGACGAAAGAAGTTTGAGTGAAGCATAACTGGAACACTTTAAATCTTTATTGAAGGTCAGAAACTAAACCGTTGGAAATGTACCTATGCTAAGTATGGTGTTCCCACCATGGAGTGGGAAAAAGCCTGGATTAGTATATTTGACTTTGCAAAAAACGAGACCGCATTTCGGTAGCTAGGCTCTCAGAGCCTAAGGTCGCCACTTGATAGCATAGATAAAACTATACAAAGAGTTGAAATATCATACAACCTAAGCTATCGTGTAGTATCATTTGACAATAGTCATAAAATACCAGAACATGTGTTTACTAAGATATTCAAACGATTACTTTACATTCCTCAAAGACTCTTTTGCAAGCTTACATCGTATAATACTCGTGGGTAGCCTATAAACCAAGCTTTGATGTCCTAAGGGAACCATATACTACTGTTTTCAATAAATATTATGTGTTTTGCGAAGATATTCGCCTCTCTCTTCGGCCAAACAAATATGGTTATTTATGTGTTTTTGAGTCAAGAAGTGCATTTTTCTCACCACTTAACATCATTTTATATTCTTCTAATAATTTTTAATCATTTTTCAAGTATTCTAACACAGTTAACAGGCCAGGATTGCAGTGTCGACTTTCGCAAAAATCGATGGAGGAATTTTGAATTACCCATTTAAAAAGGTGGGAAGGTTTATTCATACCTTGGTGGGACTAACGCTTGAAAAAAAGTGCCTTTGGTGTATTTTCAATTCGTTATTCTCCAAAATATTCGTTGCTTATGCATGGAAAACATTTTGTATAAACACCATGTATTTGGTTTGCTTCCAATGTTTCACCAGTACGAATGGACAAGTTCCCCTTAGTAACTGTGGTTACACATTCAGAATGGCTGCAGCGAAGATTGAAGTACTGGGGTTCACCCTCGAGTGCTTTTGCACTTCCTAAGATTGATGACTACAAACTAAATTTATAAAAGATGTATATTCCAAAACCCAGCATAATAGCTGAAAAAACAAAGTATACACGAACGATTGCTTCAGGATAATCAATGCATCCATAAGTGTGGTTTGCAAAACATGATCATCGTGAGCAATCCCGAAAGGCGAAATGTTTGAAAAAAACGAGAAGTCCAGGGGACACGAAAAAGCGAAAAGTCTCTAAAGCAATAACGCCAAAATAGGGGTGAGCAATAAAGCCAGAGCCCTAGACACGCTAGGAGAACCGCCGTGTAAAATAGACACGGAGGAGGTTGCCGAAGCAATTGCGGAGCCAGAGGAACCAGACGAACCAGACGAACCTGGGGTGCCAGCAGTACCTGGAGTACCAGCAGTACCTGGGGTGCCAGCAGTACCTGGAGTACCAGCAGTACCTGGGGTGCCAGCAGTACCTGGAGTACCAGCAGTACCTGGGGTGCCAGCAGTACCTGGGGTGCCAGCAGTACCTGGGGTGCCAGCAGTACCTGGGGTGCCAGCAGTACCTGGGGTGCCAGCAGTACCTGGAGTACCAGCAGTGCCTGGAGACGCAGGGATAGCTGTTGGATTACCTTGTCCGTTTCCTCCAGTAGCCCCAATTTGAGAAACTCCTGGGTTCCCAGGAAGATTCTGAGTTGCGGTTCCAATGACACTGTTCCAGGTAGGACTGACAGTACTGTGTTCGCACTTTGGACAGTGGGTCAACGTAAGAGTCAAAGTGGTAACAGAGGTAACTCCTGGACCACGACTTACAGTCGCAACAGAGGTAACGAGCTCCGTAGTGTAGCTAGGGACACTAATAGAAGTTTCTGGGCAGTATGTTGTGGTAAAGGTAGCAGTGACCAACTGGGTGACTCCAGAATCATCCGTAGACGTCCTCGTGACCGTTCTAGTTTCTGTGGTGTACCTAGGTGTAGTCACGCTGCTCTCAGGGCAAAAGGTAGTGGTCAAAGTCGCCGTAATAAGGCGAGTCGAACCCACTCCATCAGTAGATGTGCTCACAACAGTAAGCGTTTTCGTTGAAAGACTCGATGACGCCACTGTCAGGCTTGGAACCACAACCAACAGGGACTTCGAACCACCAGAACAAGTAACGACGACAGTTGTGGTATAACTGCCAGTCCAGGTAGACGTAGATACAGGAGAGCCGGGCACTTCCACAATCGTGGACTTCGAACCATCGCTACCAGTGATAACAACAGTCGTAGTGTACGATCCAGTCCAAGTCGAAGTAGGAGCTGGAATACCGACGAATACAGTCTCAGATCCATCAGTACCAATCAGAGTAAATGTGGTGGTTACAGCTCCAGTCCATATATTGGTGGTAACTGGAAGCTCCACAACCACAGTCTCAGATCCATCACTGCCTGTCTGCGTAACAGTAGTCGCAACAGATCCACTCCAAGTCGAGGTTGCAACTGGAACGTTAACAACAACAGTCTCAGATCCATCAGTACCAGTTTGGATAACGGTAGTGGCGACAGATCCGCTCCAAGTAGTAGTGGTACGTGGGGCAGCTGGAACATCAACAACAACAGTCTCAGATCCATCAGCAGCAGTCAGGGTGAAGGTTGAGAAACCATGACCAGTCCAAGTTGAGGTAACAACTGGAAGCTCCACAACAACGGTCTCAGATCCGTCAGTACCAGTCAGAGTAACGGTAGTGGCAACAGAACCACTCCAAGTGGAGGTTGCAACTGGAACGTTAACAACAACAGTCTCAGATCCATCAGTACCAGTTTCGATCACGGTAGTGGCAACAGATCCACTCCAAGTAGTAGTGGTACGTGGGGCAGCTGGAACATCAACAACAACAGTCTCAGATCCATCAGTACCAGTCAGAGTGAAGGTCTTGAAACCATGCCCAGTCCAAGTTGAGGTAATAACTGGAAGCTCCACAACCACGGTCTCAGATCCGTCAGTACCAGTCAGAGTAACGGTAGTGGCAACAGAACCACTCCAAGTGGAGGTTGCAACTGGAACCTTAACAACAATAGTCTCAGATCCATCAGTACCAGTTTGGATAACGGTAGTGGCAACAGATCCACTCCAAGTAGTAGTAGTACGTGGGGCAGCTGGAACATCAACAACAACAGTCTCAGCTCCATCCGAAGCAGTCAGAGTGAAGGTGGCGAAACCATGACCAGTCCAGGTTGAGGTAACAACTGGAAGCTCCACAACCACGGTCTCAGATCCGTCAGTACCAGTCAGAGTGACGGTAGTGGCAACAGAACCACTCCAAGTGGAGGTAGCCACTGGAACCTTAACAACAATAGTCTCAGATCCATCAGTACCAGTTTGGATAACAGTAGTGGCAACAGATCCACTCCAAGTAGTAGTAGTACGTGGTGCAGCTGGAACATCAACAACAACAGTCTCCGATCCATCGGAAGCAGTCAGAGTCAAGGTCTTGAAACCAGATCCAGTCCAAGTAGAGGTAACAACTGGAAGCTCCACAACCACGGTCTCAGATCCGTCAGTACCAGTCAGAGTAACAGTGGTGGCAACAGATCCGCTCCAAGTGGAGGTTGCAACTGGAACCTTAACAACAATAGTCTCAGATCCATCAGTACCAGTTTGGATAACAGTAGTGGCAACAGATCCACTCCA
>JAJMAK010000427.1:0-13261 GCA_030572615.1 Metschnikowia lachancei | reverse complement strand
TTTTGCGGTAATTTAATTAAATACACATGCTCTTTCAGCTTTACGAAAAATTTAGAAACCGCCCCAAAGTCAGTTCTTTTTGATGCGGAATAAACCTCGCGCATCTATTGTTGATTAATAATGACTAAAATTCTATTTTTGAAGCCTTCAGGAACGTTATTCGTGATAATTATTGTTGAAAAGGACCAATTTCCAAAATTATAACAACCTGCATATAGTCCCGAATTGGCTGAGCCGTAATCTGATCACAGGAATGAGGATTGGTTCACTGTCGTATACTTGAACAAACCACACAAACACCAGTACACCCCTATGAGTTGATAAAATAGAGACATTTTGTCTCAGGAAAGCTTCATACACAATTAAAGGTGGTTTTTTTGGAACATTTGAGAATATACGCCTTAATAGTGTCGGTCGTATCCGCACCCCGAAGTGTCATATTTTAGAGAACGTTGTGAAGATAATGTTTATGTAAACTTTATTAATTTGTATCCATCTTTATTTATACTCTGGTTGCAACGCGCATGCGCAAATTGAAGTTTGAAACGTGACCTTTATCACGTGTGTTGTCACGTGTTTTGTCACGTGTTTACACAAAAAACACGATTTTTAGCATGAAACTAGCTTAACTTTGGGTAAAATTCAATGGTAGTATTTATTGACATATACTTTTCCCTCTGATATCACAAACTGTGGTTTAACTATTCTCAGTGGTGTGCAATAATTTGATGCATGCGAAATCGATACATTTATCGAGATCGAGCCTAAACGAGTTATTCATATAGGATGCTTTTACTGTAGCGACTGGCTATTTATTAGCTAACAGAGAAAAGTGATGGGTTTTCCGGTGGCTGGCTCAATTATTGCAAAACAAGAACTACCAACCTGGAAAGATCAATCTAGAGCACACTCACACACACATTTGTTGGGGTGTGTATTTAGTCATACTTGGGCAAATTGAGTTGTAAGGAGCATGCTTTTATTTGCTGTATCCAAATGTACCTTCGGATGTGCTTCTCGAGAATCTTACTCAGAAACTGATAGGAAAAGGTGTCTCTAGCTCAAACAGATTAAATGTAGAAAACTTCCTGTTGAAAGTTTCCCAAATATACATTTAGCAAGTATAGGTTATGATAAAATTTCAGGACACAAGGTCAGAAATCAGTGTAGATTAAAATTAGTAAAAAGCGAAATTTAGCGAAATATATTTTGAGCTATATTATGATATTTTTACTAATTACTAGATGACGATATTGACTCGGGCCACACTTTAGTAAAAATATTTATCCTAATATATCGATTCGATATATGTAAAAACCTAGGCCATGACCAGGTGCTTCAGCCCTCGCTAGAAGCAACGACTAGCCTGTTCAAATGGAATCGGCAGAGCCCGAGCTTAGGCCTGGGCACGATTTGGAGGTGATGAGGTATAGAGACGAACAAAGGAGGTTCATTTGTAGAGACGCGTGGAAAACATTGCACGGGAAGCAAATGAACAATGTTCGTACCAACCATCGGGGCACTTTTGTGCTTATCGACAACCAATATCGTCCTACGGCGGGTTTCTGTAGCGATAAGGGCAAGCCGGACGCTGTGGCCAAGGCCCGTGCTTATACATACTGGCCATGTGGCATTATCCGGGGCATTCTTCTGAGTTTTGGCGTAGAAGCGTATGTATCTGCGGACATTTCTCAATTTCCTTCTGTGACCTTCAATTTCCAGACCGCTATTAACAATTGAGATACATAAATAAGACATAATTGAGACTAGGCTAAAATAGCTTGTGTTTCATTCCAATTACTTTCCTTCACAAGGGAAAGGCACGGTTTCCCCGACTATTGCGATTGTTGGAGGCTTAAAGGAATATCTAATGAGGCCGATGGTCGCGGGGCAGAACAAAGAAGAGATTGGGATCATGCAATTCTCTAGTTTTACTTCATTTTGAGGATTTTGATGCCGCTTTCATGGTTAGAGGCTATTTCAGAATTGTACAACGCAAGGTGTGGTCCTATATAGATAGCATAACCACGCAGTGGAAACTTCGTAAACATGAAAACATTCTGAAGAAATATACAGGTTTTCAAATTTGCTCATTAGTGAATGACTTTTAATAACGAAGCCTGTCATTTAGTGAAAGGGTTTCTGGAAGGTTCAATCTCCCCTAATCCCTCGCTTACCGGAGAGCACCGGCCCGAATAATGAATATCATCAGGATAGCGGGGGTCTTTCAGCAGTCAGAGCGACACCAGTGACAGCAGGTTCATTGTCTACTACGCTGAATGGTAGCTGAATAGTAGCCGATTGGCTAACGAGCCCCAAATCAGCATAGACACGTGCAAGAAAGTTGGGCAATCCTCCTTGGACTTTGGGATGTACAATGAGACATCGTTGATGGTATACGCCAAGCTCGAGGTATACGCCAAACTCAAAAGAGGGGGTTTACGTAGTTTTCAATTAGTTCACCGAAAATCAAGACTCGCCCGAGTACGATCAGAATTTTGGCCATTCTTAAGGTGAGAGGCTTACTCAGAGACGAAATGAGTTTTCTTGATGATTCTTTAAATGGCATTCAAGCAAACAGAGAGAAAGCTCAAGATACCGTAACGGCTGCTGATACCAGTGAGGTCCAAGTTTCTGGAGAAGGGACGGAAATTGTTCTTTTGTGTTTTTGTTGAAAGAGACTCGGAACAACAGTTTACTAGAGAGGCTGTGCTGCTCGTGCGATCTCCGGCTGAATCGGGCTTCTCTTGGCAAAGTGCCCGCTAATCAAGGAAGTTGGATGTTTTAGATGGAGACGGAAGCGAAGGCTCTGTAGATGATGCTGTTCGGGTCCGGGACCATGCTGTTCGGGTCCGGGGCCATGTCTAAAAAACACTTGTACGGGGAGACATTCTCGAGAGGAGGACCAGCTCCACCCTGGCTTTCAAAAAAAAATATCGAGAATATATTTTTTATATATTTTTTTAGTTAAATATCATTGTAACTAGATATGGATATCAACAAAAAGCCCGAAAATCTATTTTGTAGTAAAAAACGCAGTCGATATATTCATTCCAATCAACACTGGCTGAAATTACTGGGTGCTTCAGAAAAACATACTCTACCTGAACATGAAATGGGGTATACAAGTTGAGAATGAGGGCAAATTCTATCTTTAGTTGGTTGGATAAACAACCGGTTGAATCAGATGAAAGGTTTGCAGGTCAGGCAAGCAAAGACTCTTAATCAGGTGATTAACACTAAATAACACCCAAAATCACATACCTTGCTGACTCGTATAACTATGACGATCTAGTGATTACAGCTAGCTTAAAACCATAAACAAGTTTTGCTACACAGTGTTGTTTTTCTGGATAATTTCGAATAAGTTTCAACTAAAAACGCTGGAGTATACTTTAGCCCAATTCGGTTTCTAGTTGCAGTCATTGAAGGTTTATCTGTTTTGCGAGCTGCCTTCATAAGCTCAATTAGGTTCAAACAAAGGCTCGTCCCTCTTGAATGAGCCCCTTAGAAGTCTAGACCTGTAACAGTCAATCTGATCCCGAGGTAGCGGCAAGCATTCTACATGCCATCTCCTTTCCCATTTTTTGAGGAGCTCTGAATTCCATCGCGGAATGAAAGCACTCTTTATTTGGGTTGCATCATGTTCATCTTCTGGTAGTCAGCTCGATATCAGCTCGCATAGTATAGCCTCGAACAGTCACCTATTTTCAGAGTCCCTCTAGGTGTGAACTACTGCTTCTTTATGAAACGCCAGCACTGTGAAAATAGAGGTATACCAAGCCAAATGTCATGCTCATTTACCAACCCTCTACAGGGATTTTGTAATTTTTAACCAAGAGCAAAAAAACAATTGCATCATACTCAAAGTACCATCACAAGAGAATGTCAAGCTTACCCCCATCATCACCCAGATAATCATCACCCAGACTGGTATCATCAACCACTGGGAAACCTTGATTGGCCTCTCCCCACTTGCAAGAAAATGCTCAGCTATGATGCTCAATTCATTTCGACTCGGGAGCTCCAACTTTCAGCCAACTTTCAGCCAACTTTCAGCTCTATGCTTCACCGCCAACTGGTGCCGTGGCTGGATCTGAGGCTCCCAAATAGCCCGATTGAGCACACCCATCTTTCGATTCTCAGAATTGTTTTGTTAAAGATATTTCTTGAGCCAGAATCGATATACAGTAAACAGTAACATGGGCGTATAATTCACTTTGTAGGAACACTCTTTCGATGACTTTCTTCCTTTATCTTAAACGTCGTTTTGTAGATACCGTAAATTCTTTTTAGGACAGTACCAATAGACAACACCAATACACAGTACGAATACACAGTAAGAGTACACAGTAAGAATACACAGTACGAATACACAGTACGAATACACAGTAAAAGTACACAGTAATATTACACAGCACCAATACACAGCACCAATACACAGCACCAATACGACGGTATCGGCTGTTTATTCTCGTAATACGTCGTCACTATGTCGTCTTTCGCAGCCGTGGAGCTTGAGATCCCCCAGAAAAACCACCCAGGTGTGCATGCAAGCAAGATCACTCAAGTATATTCCCCATTGCAAAAATACAAATTAAACGCCCGATGCCATGGAAAAATGCGGTTAATTTCCCCGCTATTAAACCCTCCATCTTTAATTTATACAAAAAAGAACTGCAAATCTTTGTGGTATTCCCGAGAATGTCTAGAGACGGCCCACAGGCGTGCGCCGCACAAATCCATCACTGCGGAATGATCATCGCAATGATGATATTGACCAGACGGGCTTAATGGACTTTAAAGGAACAGTTGTGTCGCTTTTTCTTTTGTGTATCATATATTTGGCAAATGTACAATGGAATGTGGTTCTGCCCTTCTGCAACATAAAAAGGCGTTTGAGGTCGGTTCACATGATCAAGGCCACAGTGTGATGGGCCATCACACTATAGGCTCAAAAAGACGTATTCAGAACAGAGAAGAAACCACACAAACTTCATACCTACCACCAGAAGAAGGAGGACATTTCGTACACCCAGACTGGCGCAAAAGGTATCCGGGACTCTGGGCCAGACCGGAAGAAAAGGCCAGATTGGAGGCCAGAATGGAGGCCAGAATTAACGCCGAGGAGAACCCCAAAAAAAAGGCCCGCAAATTGGCTCTCGACGTGGTTAAAAGACAAGAAATGGAGCTCGTAAATGAGCAGCGCAGAGAAGAGGCGAGAAAACAAGCTCGACATGTGGCCAGGATGAATGCTTTGAATGAGGAAGAAGCCAAGGAAGAAGCAATAAAAAACGCCCAAAGAAAGGCTAAGGACGAGATGGAAAGAAAGGCTCAAGAAGAAGCAAAGAAAGATGCAGAAAGAGCACGCAAGAAAGCTAAGAAGGCCCGCAAAAAGGCTCGTAAAGAGGCCCGTAAAGAGGCTCTTGAGGGTGCTCTTGGAGAGGAGGATAGAATGGAGTCCAGTCGAAATTCCAGTGAGCAGCCAGGAAAAGAAAAAGAGGAACTCCCTTTAGATGAGGCTGCCGAAACGAAAAAGGATACAAGCATACAAGAGCATGGCACCGAGACTATAGAAGAAGCCACAGGTGCTGGGCCAGAAACTAGCACAGAAAACGATATTGAAAGAAAGTCTCTGGAGAATGTTTCGGAAGGTGTATCTGAAAGTGTTTCAAAAAGTGTTTCAGAGGGTGTATCTGAAAATGTTTCAGAAGCTGTTTCAAAAAGTGTTTCAGAGGGTGTATCTGAAAGTGTTTCAGAAGGTATTTCAAAAACTATTTCAGACGGTGTTTCAAAAAGTATTTCAGACGGCGTATCTGAAAGTGTTTCAAAAACCATTTCAGAAGCTGTTTCAAAAACTATTTCAAACGGTGTGTCTGAAAATTCCCAAGAGAAACACCAAGAGAAAGACATCGATATTGACGCCCATAATGTCCCCGATAATTCCCATACACCACAAGAAACTTCGAACGAAAAAGAAACACAAGAACCCAATGAGGCCCTTGCGGCTGTCACATCAGAGCTTACCCCCAACCAAGCTTCTAGCGCCACCCTCACATGTGCCAAAAATGCAACCACAAAAAATCATGAAAAATTTGTCCCCAAGACAGAAAACCGTACTTTCATCGATATTTCCGATGACGAATTATGCGAAAATCGACCCGTCTCCCCAGAGAAAGCACGCTTCATCATAGAGATTTCCGATGACGAAGAAGAAGATGGCACCCCAGCACAAAAATGCCCCAAGTCTCTGGAAAATGAAGCGGATTCCCTGAAACAAATTCAACAAGTTCAACAAGTTCAACAAGTTGACCATGAATCACCCAAAGCTGACTCCCAGAGTGTGTTTAGTGATCCCGTGGAGGGACTTTTTGTCGCTTCAGAAGACCCTAGTGAGTTGAATGCGTTGATGGAAGCAGCAGTTGCGGAAATGCCCCTGTCTAATGATACCGGCCCGTATGCATGCACGGTTTGTTCCCGGGAGTGTATCAGTCCAATTGCTCTTATCACTCATTTAAGTTCTCACATTGGACGCTCCTCTTACCTGTGTCCTGTGTGTTCGGACGGGTTTTCTGACCCGACTCCTTTGATTGAACATTTGACCCATCACATGGATGATAGACGGGGACGTGACTGATTGTAGATTGGAAAATACATGTCAGTTGCGTGAATTACGAGGGTGGTTCGTAGGCAGGGTGCTCTCAGAATGTCAATTTAAGGGCCTTTTAAGGGACATCTTCCACCTTTTTGTGGGTGAATAGATGTTCTATAAGTGCCCCGTTCACATCATTCAGAATCTACGCACACCTTCAAAGGACTGACTTCCACGCCTGGGTATGTTCCAACAAGAATATGTTAAAATTCACATGATTCTCTCTGCTGGTACTAAACCGAGAATTCTCAACCTACTACAGATCAAAGCGAGAGAATAAAACAGCTCAGAAACATCTTCAGTCCGATTGTGGTGAAACTTGAACGTTCTCTTATCCTCCCATGTGCCTTCTTTTTGAGAATACATCGACGATAGTATCGGAGAGATCGGAAAATATACTGGCCATACTAAAAGGATGTGTGAAGCGCCAAATTGAGCAATCGCCTATGTCTGACGGCAATGGTGCTTTTATGATTTTTCAAATAAAGAGCTACCAACACAGCGTAATAATGGTGGCCATATTACTCCAGCCAGGTTTTCCCGTTCTGGATAATCTGGATAAAGGCCAAGCAATTATCAACGACAATTACGATTGAATGACGAAGTACCTTTACTGAACCTCGGCCTGCCGTATAGCTTTTATGCTGTGTCGATCCTTAGAAATACCGCCACGACCCTTCCCGGCTACTCTATGATAAAGCCTTTCTAGAATAGTGAAAAACGTTGGGAAATTCGAGCTTACAGAAAATAGCGGCGTATCGTGGAGCCCTTTTGCCACGGCCGGTAAGCTCGTTCCTGCGGATTCACATTACTTGGCCGGTATTAGATCGCCTGCTGTTGGGTCATATTTTCTTATTTGATACCCGTTGAGTTGTTCTTTTCTGCCTCTCAAAACTTTTATCAAACAAGGAAAATATGGAAAAATCATCGCCAGACCCAAGTATCTCTTTTGCTGGGGGCTTCAACCCGGTCACCGTTTTTACATATTCATGACAGCTTATACACAGAGAGGTAGTATAAAAGTCTGTGATTTGGCCTTAGATAGCCACTTTTCTTGCCTCCGTGATCCTTTCATACTCACGGGTCAAGTAAAACGGTGTGGAACAAGATTGTTACCCTTTTTCAGTATCTTCCAGCGTAACTTATAGATACACTTGATGAAATTTGATGAAAGTTCAACGTGACAAAAATATAAGGAACAAAAGAAGCAAGATATCCCAAATCTTCTAATAACTATTGCTGATTTCCCCTTGCACGCCAGTTTCATGTTGCCCGTAATGCCATCCATTACCCACAGACATCGAGCAATCTAGAAATATACTCGAAGACTTATGATCTAAGGCATAGAAGCGGGGTTAAGTGGCCATGATTCCAAACATTGCTTTCTTCAAAAAGTATGAACACTGCGTGTTCTGTGTCTCCGTATTCTAAAACTCCAAGTCATATCTGGTCGGCCGGTTGCACCTCTACCGGTTTTTACCAGGCACAGGTTTTTGCGGTGTTTCGCTAAGGTCGGCTAGATACGTGAAGTAATGGAACTAATGGAAACCCTGTGGCGCTCGATGGGTGGATATGGATATGAGCGTTCTGGATGTTAATGTCATTGATAAGTTGATGGTTTTGGGGAGTTCTTTATTTGATGTTTGCTCTGAAAAGCTTACCTCTGGCCATGATTATGGGGTCTTGTCAATTTAAAGGTGAAAACTTTGGAAGGACACGGACTGAAACAGAAAACCACATAACAGAAGACCACAGAACAGAACAGTGGTTTCTTTAAATGCAGATATGTATCTTGAACTCCACCCATCCATTTTTGAGGACAACATTTTTGGGTTCTTTTTCTGTGCCTGTGTGGTTTTTTCGTGTTTGTAGAAGGTCACTATTCCAATAGCAGCGTTCGATTAACGTTACCGTGGAGAAATCTCTGTATCCAAAAGCTTTGCGAGACAAAACCACCAGTAAGTTTTCCATTCTGGTGGAAGAATGCTTAAATCCTCAAACAAAGCGCCACATGACTCTGCCCCGTTTCAAGAAGCAAATTGCTTCATGAGCAACAATTGATCTTCTTCTTGCCGAATATTTTCTTTTGAAAACACTGCTAAGTGAGCTGAACACCCCATTTTTAAGGTAGTTTCTGGAAACCATATACCCCCATTATTCCTTCACCCGAAGCTGAAGGGGTTTTTTTTTTCATATGTGGAATCTCTTTCGGTTTCTTCTAAGGGCTCTTGCACCACTCAGTACGACTTGTAAAGAGAGCATTTTTGAAGAGCCCCGATTAGGCCTCGTTCATGTGTCATAGGCGAATTTTCCGAAGCCCAATTTTCCGGCAAAATAATTGAGTTTTTCCGTTAAATCTGCTCCTTCAACAAACGAAGAAGTTTAATCAAGAGAAGTCACTTTCGTCCACATGCAATCTACACTTTTATAATGGGGAATCTGTTGGCTAAAGCTCTGTTGATGTGCGATGTGGGTCGATTAAAGACCGTTTCAAATCAAAAAACTTTGACACTAAGGCATTTCATTCTCACATCAACGACTTCAGTTAAGATCTCGCAAAAATGATGATTTCCATCAACCTAATCCATCCCCCGAAGGACTTGTATTATCAGCTCCGTTTTTTCGGCACATGTTCCATGTCATGTTGGACTCGCCTCCTCATAACACTGTTCCTGACTGCTTTTGGTGTAATTTAACTGAAATCGGTGAGAGGGAATTGTTGAGTGATGCTCACAGAGTCCTTGTTGTTGGTAATAGTTGGTATTTATGACAGCTGTTGCGTCTTTACCACTCCTTGAATTATTCCAGGAAAATCCCCCATTTCATGCGCTACTCACCAAATAATTGGGAAAAGATATCACCCACAGCCACTGACAATGAAACAGAGTGATTACTCTGTTGTTATGATTCATGTGCACGTGATATGATCCAAATTCACCTGGGAATATGTCGAAATAGCATAAGGTCGCATGGCCCCCTTCGAGGAAATCGCATTTCATTGAGTAAAGCCCCATTTTAGACTGCAAAATCACCGTGGACTTTCACCGAGGTGTCATATAAATCAGGTCCAATCCATCGATAGTTAGAATATGCCATGTTCAACGCCAAAAAATGATGACCATGTTTCTGTTCTTTGCTCTTTTGTCCTTGGCCACCGCTGTTGTCCAAGAAAACACCATTGCACATCACAAAAAGAACCCCAGCGCATCCCCTTTGCAATTTAATTTGACGGTTCTGAAGACCGTGGGCAAAATCACTTCCGCAGAGTTCTGGTCAAAGCACTGCCATAATGAAGTAAAGAGACGCGGCCTTAAGGAAAAGCTCAACAACCACAAAAATCTTGCCTATTTCGTCGATGTATATTTGGGTTCCATGAAACAAAAGGTTTCGGTACTTCTCGATACTGGATCGTCTGATCTTTGGGTTCCGAAGACAGCGTACGACCCTCGCCAGTCAACTTTGTCTTATGATACCCAGGAGCCTTTTTCTCTCAGATACATGGATGGGAGCTTTGTAAAAGGCACGTATTTTACGGACATATTGCAATTTGAACATGATGAGTCTGCTCTTCAAAATTTCAGATTTGGTCTAGTCGATACTGATGAATTTGGGGTGTTGGGAATTGCCGATAAGAACCAGGAGGCGTCCATAAAGGAATACAGTAACCTCCCATGGGCTTTGAAGGATGCTGGTATCATACCCAAAGCATCATACTCGCTATACTTGGGGCCTTCTAAGGACTCTGGGTTCTTGTTGCTTGGGGGTATTGACACCGAGAAGTTTTCTGGGGACTTGAAGAAGTACAACATCAGCACCAGTACCGGAGGTTTGGGAGTTAATATCAAGTCGGTCAATTTGAATGGTCGCAAATTCACAGTCAACGCCCCAGCACTTTTAGACTCTGGCACGTCGCTTGGACTTCTTAACGGGGAGATCATGAATGAGTTAGATGGCATCTTTAACACAACCACATTCCACCGGAATGGCATCGAGTATCGCATCACCAGCTGTGATCAGCCCACCGACAAGACTCTCGAATTTGATTTTGGCGAGAATGTAATATCTCTCACGTATGCGGATGCGATTGTACGTGACAATGGTTTCTGCATGTTGGGATTTGCATATTTCGAAAACAGGCAGATTTTGGGCGACGTGTTCTTGCGAAAGGCGTATGTGTATTACGACCTTGGTGAAAGAACCATTTCACTTGCACAGGTTAGATATTCGAATTCGTCAAATGTGATAACGGGTTGACCAGCTAAACCTCTCAATGTAGTTGGTTTCCTTCATTAGATAGCTCTCTATATTGGTAGTAAAGCTTCAGTCCACAGGCATGTAAACTTGTCAAGCTCTGTTTTGCGTGAAGACTGAGGGAAAGTCACTGTGTCTCTTTCGCAAACAAAGAGGCACATCGTCACAAGAAATGGCCCTTTGGGTTTTCTGTTGTTTTAGGAAGCAGACCTCGGATGACTTCCAATGGATCTAATATCATGCAGAGAAATAGTGCCGTTTTGACTGATATTCACCAAGCTTCCCTGGCTTAACTGGAGACCTTTTTCCTTTTTCGTTCGCAGACGTTGGTTCGGTGAAACCGAATTGGTTTGATGTCTTATACATTGATGAGTCACTTTCAGTTTATATGGTTCTTCGCCCAAATGAAAGTAGACTTCCGGGATGTATCAAAACAGATCAAGGTTGAAGGCATCAAAGGTGAAGGCATCAAAGTTGAAAGCATCACCGGAACCCAGACTGCTGTTCTCCAACCACTACTTTACTCTCGGGGTGTTTCTTCCCAAAAACTTTCTTGCCTCTTTCATTCCTGCTGCCACTCATGGGTGATGGTGGTGGGGGCAGGTTTTCAGCAGGGCTGTACACCATGTGCTGAGGCCAAACACTACGCTCATCAGGGCCACAACCCTGTAAAGGTCCCATATACGTGGCCGCCTGTCCAAGGGCCCTTTTTTCGCCTAGTTTGGCTAGATAAGTATAAATGAGCGCAGCATTCCGAGTCAGGCATCCGTTCAACCAAGCCAAGAATGCACCTAGTACTGGCGGAAGCGAGATCAAGAGGTCCAATAAGATGTTACTTTGGAGCTTCGCCACAAGTTTTCCGGGAAGGTAAAGCTCGTTTTGCGCAATGGCAATGAGACGAGCATGGATCACGTAGGTGATGAGAGGCCCAATTCCGGGCAAGAAAAACACTGCCAAGGGCACTAGCCCAATACCAATATCCACACACAAGCAACAAGAGCAATCCAATCCGATGCCACAAGGACCAAGGAAACACTTATCGTGGACCCACGCCCGTTTCTGTACACGTTTCCATACACGACGTTCCTTTTCTGTATTTTTGTGTGTGTCCAAAACGCGCTTCTTGCCGTGTTTATCTTCAAACGGATTTTTGGTGTTGAAATTCTCGCCAACAATTTCGTTGAATACATCCAACCCGAGATCAAACCCAGGAATGCTATCGAGCTGTTCTTGTAATTGAGACATTTTTTGGGGAAGTACACCTTAGGATTTTAAAAAAGATCCAATTTGCAATGAATGACTTTTGCTGGTTATGAGCACTGGGCGGTAGTGTTTTGTTTGCTATGGTAGTGTGCGGCTGAGTCCCGATAAATGTGACAAAGCAAGAGGCTATTCTTTTGATGTTTTGCCTCACTATCCAACATATATCCCTCTTCGACCAGTTGTAGTCGATCCAAATGTACAATATCTATATAGTAATACCTCTGTAAGCCGGATTGATCTCTTGCATGGAATTTGTCCGGCAGAAGGCGTTAACGAGGTTTTTCTTGCATATAAACAAACCTCCTCCTAATTAGGAAACATTAGGTATTTTTATGCTTGCTTGGTTTCAATTTGAATTGATACACAGCTGTATGATTTGGAAGTAGTCGTCTAAATAATGTATATAAACACTAAGCTTTTGTTGGCTTGATATTTCGAGAAATACATACTGAAATCATCTTTTTCTTGGAATCCAAAAGACTGTTTCTTTCTGCGAGTGTGTATTGACTCGTCGTACGGCTGTTTTCTTTTTCTAGAATATTGTCATGACAGGGTTTGCTGATAGGGTTTGCTGGATTCAGGACCCTATGCAACGGCTGCCGCCCGCGAAGAGTACACGGTAGCATCGATAAAACAAACCATAGGTATGAAATACGTGTTTATAGGCTTTTGGAGCCCTTTCTCTTTGGACTTCATTTTCAAAGTGGGGCGTTTTAATAATTTTTGTACTTGATATCGGGATGCCAGAATTGTGGACATTCAAATATTAGAACGAATTCATTTTCTTCATGGTAAACACATTGACCAGAGACATATTCCAATTTTCTGTGGAATGAACTTATTGAAGCTGCTGGCATGACCCGAAGTCCAAGTGCTATTGCGAGGTGGGCTGTACGGCCACGGTTCAAGATGTAGAGGTGAGTGAAAATACTTATTCCATTACTGAGAATTATGCAAAGTCTTGGTGAATGAAATTGCCAAAAAAAAAAAAGAAAACACAACTAGTAGCCCTTTTACATACAATCAAACGTGGCTTGGATTTGTATGAGTAGACCTTTCAAGGCTGTTGCCAGAAATTGGGTGCGCCACCTAGAT
>JAJMAK010000426.1:0-13069 GCA_030572615.1 Metschnikowia lachancei | reverse complement strand
ATTCTCAATATCAATAATAGTAAAGAAAAAAAATGGCGCGCATAGTTGGGGCAGGATTTATTTTAGACACCCGTTCAACTTGGTCACTCTCGCCGCGCTCAGTCCCACCCAAACGAAAGAAATACACCCGTACATCTAATACCTACGCACCCGTACACCTGGACAGGTTGCGAAATTAATTCAGCCATGGGTTTTTCGAATAATTAGAACAATGGGTAGGTAACCCAGAAAGGGAATCGATGGTGTTGAGCGGCGAGGTGGATACGTAGCAAAAAATTTTCAGAGTTTCTCAGCATCTTTTTGTCTCAACGCAAATAAAAGTATGAGTTTACAAATTTGTAAGGGGACTTCGAGCAGGATCAGGCCTACGATCCTTCAAAAGTACACAATCGAAGACATTGAATGCATGGTTAAGAACATGCACGTGAAGACCAGTGCTGGTGGGATTTCGGGTATCTCTGCTGCCATCAACGCGATCTTGTTCTTTTTTTTAGGACAACAACTTTTAATTGGAACAAAGAAAAGAGTTGCACTCGAGCTTTCAGATGCGGTCTATGATGAATTTAGGACAAGCCAGGGAACTATTCCCATTTTAGGGTTCCAGTTCACCAAAGGCCAAACATTAGATGAATATTATCGGGCAGGGATCCTGGGCGCTTGCCGCCATAAAAACGTTCTCATGTGCTCAGTGTCTGCCTTCGCATTATCGCTCTGGTTTCGGTTTGATTTTGACGACCAAGATGGGTCTCTCAGCGGTGAAAATATTCTAAACTTCTTTGATAAAGATAACTGGTTTAAAGCCAAAGTTATTTTTTCTACTAGTTTGGTGAAAAATTTACCTATTGGTCCCCGTGACGCGAATGATTTAGAGAACCTAATTCTCGGCAATGCTTCCAGAGACAGCGCATTTCAAGCCCCAGGTGCTTGTCGATGGGACCTAGACGTTTTAGAATGCAGGTACTCATCTGTCTTTGCATTTGATTTCATTCACTTTGCGGCTGGATTTAAGAAAGATGAGACGTACTGTATTGCTCGGGATATTCCTGTTCCTGAGGAATTACAAAAGATGATTTTTCCTTGGCTTGAAGAAGTGCGTGAGCAGGTTGAGAATAGAAGCGAAGCAGACAAAAAAAGCGATGGTGCAGTGTCTGAATTTCTCGATATGCTCCAAAAGTTCAGGTCGATCATAATTCAAGATTTGGCCTTGTTGGTGGATATTGTGCCCCAAAGTGGTTACTGCAAATATGCGGTCACAGGATCACCTCTTTTTATCGAGTTCAAAGAAGCAATGACGAAAAGAATTGAATGAGTCCAAACCAGGAGAAGCTTTTTGGATTTTACATCAAGCTCTAGTGGATAATGCTTGGCATTGTGCTGGACAAGACAAATTTTCTGCAGTGATTGGACTGATATTGTATCTTCACTGTATTTTAGTTATGTCACAGATGAATAAAAGAGAGAGAAAAAAATAACACTCCGTAGAATCTTTTAAACTATCTCAAACTTTGTCATAACGATAAAAGTATAAGAACGTACGGTCTTGTGAGGCATGAATTTCTCGCATAATGAGAACAATAGATTGGTACTCCAGAAAGGGTAGGTTTAGTAACGAAAAAAAATTTCCACGTGTCTATTTAAGTTATTTATCTTTTTTTTTTTTTTTCATTTTGAAATTTTTCACAACACATTACAATTATGAGTGACCAAACAGAAAATTACGTTTCATTCGAGCTTGACGAGTCAAATCTGGATGTTCCTGGCCCAGATATAGATTCTGATGAGGAAGATGACGTTTTCACTACTTCAACAAGTCCAGAGGATGTGCAAAGCTTTATTGAAACTATGGTCCCCAAAATACGTCGGTTCATTGACAATTTAGAATACCCAGAAATCTTTATTGGGCATCCCAAATCAGGGATAATTACACATTATAAAGTGACTGAAAAGGGAAAGTTAAACGAAAAACAAAAACGGCTTTTCAAATACATCAACAATGTCTTAAATTCCCCACCCTGTGTCGCTTTACGGATGATAAAGTACAAAAAAGGAACTGAATCCAAATACAAAACTCAAATCATACGTTATATTCTATATATCGCAAACCAAACAGAGTTGGATGTGGAAAGCTTCAGAATTGATGGGGTTTTGCTTGTTGAGTGTGCAAAGCATTACATTAAGGAAAATCAAAATAGTCCCCAGTTTATTCTTGAATTCAAATACGCCTTGACCTTTTTACACAAATGTCTTGGAACGTATAAGGCGGCAACGATAGTGAATGTGGGCGAAAGGGCTAAAGAAATTGAACGGTGGAATGAGATTCCGTATGCTTCCCTAGTTGATGACTATCATAAAAAAATCAAAAAGGAAGTTCATTTGATGATTAGCTCGCTGGTTCCAAACAAGAGAAGATCTTCGATGTTTCAAAAGAAGTACACACTCGAAGACATTGAACGCATGGTTGTAAACATGCACTTGAAGACCAGCACTGGTAAGATTTCGCCTCTCTATGTTGCCATCAACGCCATCTTGGAGTTTCTTTTGGGACATCATCTCTTATTTCGATCACAAAACAAGCTTGCACTCGAGCTTTCAGATGCAGTCTATGATGAATTTAGGACAAGTCAGGGAACTATTCCCATTTTAGGGTTCCAGTTCACCATAGGCAAAACATTAGATGAATATAGTCGGGTAGGGATCCTGGGCGCTTGCCGCCATAAAAACGTTCTCATGTGCTTAGTATCTGCCTTCGCATTATCGCTCTGGTTTCGGTTTGATTTTGACGACCAATATGGGTCTCTTACAGGTAAACATGTTCTAAACTTCTTGGATAAAAAACATTGGTATAAAGCCAAAGTTCTTTTCTCTACGAGAAAAGAATCCAAGGTGCAACATTCACAGGTTAGTTCGGGTTATGCGAATATGTTGGCGACGACATTTTTTGAAAGTATTGGCTTAAAGAGCTACAAAAAGGGACACGCTGGAAGGAAAACTAATGCAGAGAATGCGGATGCTTTTGGGGTAAAATTAGATCAAATTCGCCGTGCTGGTCGATGGGACCTTGACGTTCTTGAATCCAGGTACGCATCTTCCTTTGCATTTGAGTTCATTCACTTTTCGGCTGGATTTAAGAAAGATGAGCCGTACTATATTGCTCGGGATATTCCTGTTCCTGAGGAATTACAAAAGATGATTTTTCCTTGGCTTGAAGAAGTGCGTGAGCAGGTTGAGAATAGAAGTGAAGCAGACAAAAAAGACGATGGTGCAGTGTCTGAATTTCTCGATATGCTCCAAAAGTTCAGGTCAATCATTATTCAGGATTTGGCCTTGTTGGTAGATCTTGTGCCTGATAGCATTTTCTGCAAACGTCCAATCACAACATCACCTCTTTTTATCGAGTTCAAAGAAGCAATGAAGGAGAGAATGAAGAATAGTTCTCTTTTTCCCCCTGAGATGCGAGTGTCAGTGGAAAAGGCCGCCCCGTATTTTGAACAAAAAATGGATTTTGTTCAATATGGGATTGATCAACTCAACTCAAACGTAAGAGATCATTTTGCTGCTCACAAAATGGATATTCGGGCACAAAATGAACAGTTTCCTGACATGATAGCGAAAGATACGAAACGACAAGTGTACGAGGTCTTTGAACATGAATTTTTGATTCTGAAGAACAGACATAAAGAAGTAATCAAGCACTTGAAAGAAGTCGAAAACCAGAACAAGGAACTCAGATATTGGTGCGAAGAAAACTCCAAAGAAGTCGAATACCAGAACAAGGAACTCAGGTATTGGTGCCGACAAAACTCCCAAGATTTGAGACTTTTAACAGAGTCACTTCAAAGACTCCCAGGTATGTCGATAATGGGTATGGAGACACAGCCATTCTCACATCACATTCAAACTACTTCAATTCCGCCCGGACAGACCTCCCAAGAAGAAGCAAATGAACCTGACCAACTTCCAAATGAAGAAGAGGGAAGAGGAAATCCATTGAAGAAAGCGAAGATGGAGGACCCACGCTTCAAAGGACCTGAATTTGCTTTGTTGCTTCAAGTCAAAAATATTCCCGACGTATTGAAAGAGTGGTATGAGTCGAAACCAGGAAGACCTTCCATAGAGCAAAGGGATAAGGAATATAAAGCGGCTTGGAGGAGTCTGCCACATATTCAATCAGGTTACAAAAGAAAGAAGGTCTACATCAGTTTCATCCGAAAATTACAGCAAAGTTTGGATCTTCAAAGAGATGAAGCCTGTGCGTTTCTTGAAAAGTATCGAAAAGATCACAAGTTGAGCATGTGTAAAATGCGTACAACGCTTGAAAACGAAAACGATAAGGAAGAGGTATTCAAAGTCATTAAAGAAAACTGTCTGCTGAATCAACAGTAGCTAATTAAGGTTTCTTTACTTATGAACTTTGGAATAAAGACGAATAGGGAAGAGTGGGGAAGGTCGAGAGTCTTAAAGACTGATTATTTTAAGTATAGTAGGATATAGGTTAATATATATTTTCTAAACCATAGTTTAACAAATTCCGATTCACTAAAACACATGTGTATCAAAATATCTCCAGCTTGAACTTGAATTTAGGGTGTTACTACTTGACCTCGCTTTGCGATTCGCGTGATAAATCGGGAAGTGAGGTCAAGTGGCCAACCAAACGAGTCGGGCAACTGAGTTACCACAGGCCCTTGCTTTGCGATTTTTGTGACTTTCCACCTGACCTTACTTCCCGATTCGCGTGATTTACCACTTGACCTTACTTCCCGATTCTTATGATTTACCACTTGACCTTACTTCCCGATTCTTATGATTTTCCACTTGACCTTACTTCCCGATTCTTATGATTTTCCACTTGACCTTACTTCCCGATTCTTATGATTTTCCACTTGACCTTACTTCCCGACTCTTATGATTTACCACTTGACCTTGCTTTGCGATTCGAATCGGGAATCGGGAAGTAAGGTCAAGTGGTAAATCATAAGAATCGCAAAGTAAGGTCAAGTGGAAAATCATAAGAATCGCAAAGTAAGGTCAAGTGGAAAATCGGGAAGTAAGGTCAAGTGGAAAATCATAAGAGTCGCAAAGCAAGGTCAACTGGTAAACGTACAAGAGGAGTCAAATCCATTTTTTTCATTGTTAAAACATTGTTTTCATTGTTACTTTTTTCATTGTTTTTAAATCATTTGTTCTGAATAAGAATCCTACATGCCCATTCAGTCATTGTACTCTTCCAAAAAGGTCATGGAGCGTGAAAAACTTTTCTCCATGTTTGTTTTTAACACTTATTACTTCTTCTGACCTGAACTTTTTCCCGTGGCCCTTTTCTCTCAGAGATATGAATGCCACAATGAAAGAAACGAATGAAATATCACCCCCTCCTCAGGAAAACTCCCTTCAGGAAGCTCATCAAGCTGATTTAGAGTCCCCCCTGGCACCCACGCTGTCTGAACACAGGTTAGACTTGCCAAGTATCGATTCTGACATTGAAACCAACGCCAGTTCCACGGTTCAAGACCCGAAGTACGTACTGGACAACATACTTCGAGAAAAATGCACCAATGGTCTTGAGGAACGTTACCTTTCGGCCATCCGTATTATACTTTCAAGAGATTTGACGAATATCAGGCGTTCTGGTATCTTTGAATGGTCCTCTTTGGAGAACTTCTTTTTTCCGAACGATAGTAATGAGGATTAGTGGCCACTTTTCTAGATCTAGTCTTGCCTTTTAGGTATATTTGACTGTCTTTTATCTATAGTCTACATAGTTTTAACCTTTGCAAATATTTATCAATCCAAAACAGTTTTACACCAACGACTTATAAAACAAATAGAAAGAAAAACATGATTTAAGTCGTAGATAAAGGGAAGATTCTGCTGAGCTTTAGCACATGTATGGGAATACAATTGAGATTGATAATCACTCAACACATATCAACTGATTAAAAGATACTCTGGAAGCCTCCTATGGCGGACTGGTGAGAGAATGCCATTTTTTCAATCACCAACAGCGATCTACTCCACTCAACCTAAAGCTTTCTTTAATCTTCCGTGACCCCATGGTTGTATGTGCACGAGCCTCCTGATACTCGATAAGTAGTTCAACTATGTCGTTACGCTTCACTTCATCTATAGCCTTTTCAATGCGAGATTTGTAAAATCTCTTAAGTCGTGGGAACGCAGACACATCGAGGGCTTTGAAACGAGATGAAGAGTTCGGTGGGGTATAAATGGGGATGATCTTTTGAGTCTCGCAAATTCTTAAAAAGGGTTCATAGTATTGTCTTTTGTGCCCATCAATTAATAAGAGCCGAAAAGTATTCGGATTATCAGGCTTCGTCTTACGAAGAAAATGCCTCTCTAACCATTCGGCCTCAACCACTCCATTGTGCCATTGAGGTGGGATAGTTTCTGCTTTCCAGTCGTCGGGAATATGCTTTGACAATAAAGGGATACGATCCGCATGTTTGAACATAAAGAACGGTGTTAACGCATCCCCGTTAGCACTTATACATTCGATGATCGACACCCACTCCTCAGGATTCGATTGAATGTTTCCTCTAGTCACTCTTCCCATGCGGCCTATCTGAAAGCCTGTTGTATCTAACTTGTATATCTGATCAACTGAAATATTAAGGTCTGCAATTATTCTTTTTAACCGTGCAAGCCAAATCGTAAGTTCTTCGTCGGTTTCAATATTCCCATCTCTGCAAACATAGCCATGCATGACATTCGCTGTAATACCTTTAGTTCTGTCAGCAAAATTCTTCTCCCAATCTTTGCCAAATTGAATTTCCTCCACACCACGAGCCAAAAGTAATTCTTTGGCCATTTCTTTTACTTCAACATATCGAGTCGGGTTTCCTTCATCGTCCCTTTTAAGTATACAGCGACGAAGTTCTTCCTCTTCCAACCTTTCTAATTTGTGATTATCTGTATGCTTCTTGCTATGTGAAATTCTACCTCGCAATCTCTGCTTGACAGTTCCCAACGAACACCCCCATTTCTGTACTACTTCCTCCAATGGCAATAAGCCTTTTGCATATTCTTTAAGACATTTCTGTACAACTACCTCCTTGAGCTCCTGCCTCAAGGCAAACTCGCTTTTTTTGGCTCTTGCCATGGCGCAAAGAAAAAACTTTGAAGCAGTTGTAGTTTGTGTTGACGTGTCTTTTTCCAAATACACGATCACACTATATATGTATACACCGGACCATACACATGTTTTCCAATTTATGTAATTTAAGACTACAAATAAAACAATTAGAAAGATTTAAGAAAACCTTTCGAAAGGTAAACAGTGAACTGTTTCTAATGCCTACATATTTTCTAAAAAATAGCAAATCTATATTTTTGGAGTCACTTTTAATGTATTCACTTTGTGCCTGTGCGGCGAATTTATGTGATAATTGCAAATGCGGTAGCGGCTCTTGGCTGAGATTTTCTTCTTTAAAATGTGATGTGGTCAGCTTAGAATAGTATTTATTAATTATAAGCCATTTGGATAATATACCGGTACTCAGACTTCACATGTGTACTCTATGAAAATTATTGAATTTCTTTAAAATTGATTTCAAAGAACTGATTTTGTACATGTGAAAACCAACGTTTACATGGCAACATATCTCAGCTCAGAGCGACTAAAGAACCATGCAATTTGCTTCCTGATCTCTGAGCATTTGTTCTTTGTCATGATTGATCAAAAGAAAGAATTACTTCTTTCCTGAAGGCGGCACATACCAAGAACCCGAGCTCGGATGTCGTAGTGTTGATCATTCCAAGAAGCTGACCAAGAATACGTCATAAATAAGTAAAAGGATTCGAACATGGATGAGACTTTCATTCAAAATGTAGATCTCATTTGGAGTAATACATAGAGAAACAAAATCTGACACCCAAGATCTTCTACAGCAACACATTTCCCTTTCGAAACAACGAACCCCATGCTCGAGGGAGAAAACTTTCGGTTCCAGAAAACAAATTTATCGTTTCTCTGAGATAGCAAATGCTTTCTTCTTCACACCTTCATCGGCTCGCGAAATACCATACATGTTAACAACCAACCTAGAAACTAGGTACTAAACATTACAGCTCATCGGCCAAGTGGAATTACTCACTTTGACTTCCTCAATACTAGAGGGAAGAAATATTATTGCACGACGCCAACAGTATCCTCATAGTGGACAAGACCACGAATCACATCCACCTTTATCCCGTGCTGACAGGGTTCAGCACTGATGATTTAGCGTGTTGTTTCATTATTTAACTGAAAGACTCAGTCAGACCGGAGCTCAAATTACAAGAGTATTCTTGTAGACCCTTTTGGTGGTTCTCAAGTCTGAATATAAATCGCCACGAACTAACCACCAATGGCAAAACGGTCGTGTCCATAATTGAAGAAGTTGATAGGGGAGCTTCTTTGCATTAGCTTTCGTGAACTCATCAATATTGAAACCTTGTAAATTGATAAATAGATGATACCTCTGGCGTCAACTCACATGACGGTCCAACCATCTGACCGTCAATCAATCCAACGTGAATCAAAACTATTGAAACCTTGTAAATTGATAAATAGATGATACCTCTGGCGTCAACTCACATGACGGTCCAACCATCTGACCGTCAATCAATCCAACGTGAATCAAAACTATTGTTGAGTCAGGATAAAATATCGAAGCTTCTAGGCAATGTGAGGATCCCATTTTTTTTTAAAAGGAAAATTTAGCAGGATAATCGCACATTGACCTCAATGCATTTTTTATTGGAGAAACTCATGGAGTGTGGGATCCAGGATGTGAATTATGAAGCAAGTGATGTTATAAAAAAACAAACAAAAAAACAGCGAACAACAAAATAATCAAGAGCGCGTCACGTTTCCTCGTTGGGTGGGGCACGCCTTAGCACACTATAGCTTGAATATGTAGTTCGCGAGCTCAGCAATTTGAAAATCTGTTTGGTTAATATAGCTTGTTTCTATATTTTAATTCACAGAGAAAGTCTAGGGCAAAATGAAATGACTTGGTAGAGGTCCAGTATATCTTCATAGAAGACCAGATATGCTCAAGAAAGTTGAACGGTCATCTTTGCATACTTCTCTGAGGTTGCCAAATATAAAATCGACTTAGTATAAGGTGCGTTTCACACCTATTGCATTCGAAAATGTATCCAAATTAATCTAAATTCTTTTGCACGAGCAAGAGTACGGGCGAGAAGAGGGCCAATTAAGTATTCATAAACCAAGTCTACAAGATCCTAAAACTATCTCAGCGCTATGAAATGTGCTTGCTGGATGCTGGAATGTGATAAGCGGCAAAATGATTGGCAATTGTAAGCATCAATGCCACAAATTATGGAACGTGGTAGGATTTAAATGATGGCTGGATTAGTCCAATACTCATACCCTAGCTAGCCATGAAACCGATAGTGCTTCAAACGAAGTTGAGATGACTAGAAGGCAACAATTGATGGTGGCGGTGGCAACTAAACAGCATAATTCCAAAGGAGACATGGTTAAAGCCATTCAAAAAGAGCGGAAAGCCAGAAGAGACAACCCTTGGAAGTCAATATGGACATTAAGCAAAGTGTTTACCTTAGGCCGATCTATGAACTTTTAATAATTAGTCATCACGCCTATGCACCAAGAACATAAGTTCATCACAGAGAAGTAGTTTGAAAAAGGGCCCTTCCAGTGGCCCCAAACAAAACTAAAAACTAAAAAAATGTGATATTATTTCCACAATATTGAGGTAATGTCTTCAGGGGATTTTTTTCTCTGATCACACTTGTTATAAGACATACATAAAAAAAGCTGGCCGGAAAGTAAATAAACCACACCTAGATTTGCAAAGCCAGCTTTTGAAGCTCCTAACTTCCTTTGATTCTCTATGGTTTTGCCTAAAAAAACTATCGCTTTGTATATTTTCTACTCTAATAGCAACTGTGTACACTTGTGGATTGAATAGTAAAAAATAAATTTATAGAAGGTTCCAGTATCATTTTCATAACTTCTTTTATATCTGCCATCCACTCTCTTTCCATCGTTTTGTTTGAGTCTCCCAGAATTTAATCTTCAGTGGGTAATCTTTCTATGAAGTAGTATCTGGATGAATGCTGTTTGGAGAGAGTGTTATTGCATTTCAGCTTTCCTGAATTTGTGAATCAATATAGGTAGCTACAGTAGTAACTATTGACTCAGTAATCACTTGTAACGAAAGCCCTAGGTGAGCTACCGAGTAATTCTTGGGTAATCAGTAGCAATTAATCAGGTTTAGGCATGTGACTCAAAGATTATCTTCTTGTTCGAAAACACACATTGTCATCATTTTGTGAATGACGAAGGCTTAGCTATACAAGCCACTTGTACCTCCCCTGAGGGATTTTTTTTTCTCAAATAAGCGATATTATAACGAAGAAATGGAATCATTGATGATAATGATTCTGGTGCTTTTTAGAAGATGGGGATGTACCGGATCAGCAAAAGCTGGGACCACGAAGAGACAAAAAAATTCTTAGCAAGCTCTAAACAAAAAAAGGTTTTTAAGATAGCACTAAAAAACCCCACACTCACGTTTAGGAAGAAGCAACGTTGAGGGAGTTGGCTTTCATGATTTTTCAGCCACCACAAGAGCTTTTCCAAGAAGTGCTTGAGCACATAAAAATAATTAGACTTATATACTACTAAAAGGAAGGGTCTGTGGTATCAATTACACAAATTCTGGCACATTGTATATTTGCCACCTTTATTAGTGGATTAGATCACCAGGACCCAACAAAAACTGTCAGAGTTTCAAGCGAAGCAATTATGAAAGTGGCGACTGATAAAGGGGGAAAAGTTTCCAATCATATTGTAGATGATGCAAAAGAAATAAAAGCGAACATTCCAAAAGTTTGATATTAATTGATTTGCTATACTTCATATGAGCTCATAAGAAGAAAGCTGGGGGATGTTCGTAAGGGTTATGAAGTGAATCTGAGTATAGGGGCGAAGACTAATCGAAGCATCTAGTAGTTGGTTCCTGCCGAAGTCTCTCAAAACAGCTTTATGAAAATTACACTGAACATATAGTAGTAGTATTTTTGCTGTCAAGGATCATATTTTGTCACCCGAAAGATTATTTGTTCTGTTTCAACTTCGTCGTGGCAACTTCCTAGTCATGGATTTTAATTTGACCATGGCACACCAACCACGCCACTAAGAGTTTACCCTTTAACCTCCCCTTTTTTCAGGTACCTTCGGAAGTCCTGATCAGGCCTGTAAACTCTTGTAGATATTCCAAGAGAATACCTGTATACCTTGCTTTTCCACCGTTATGTAATTCGGAAAAAGACCAGCATTTTCCATTCAATATATTCCTATTCATTCAACTTCCGTATCAGGACCCCTGGGTGGGAAATGATTTTGGCTTTTAGCTTTAAATCTTGGTTTATGGGGTATTCAGTAGCACCGGTTACTAATATTCACTACATCTTACTATAAGCATGGTGAAATCCCAAAAACTCCAAAGATTAAGAGGTCAGTGATTTGGGAAAACCCGAAGACGTCATGCACCACCGGTCCAGAAACTTAGATACGACCCGTTTTCGAAGGTTTTGTGTCTTTGATCTAAACTAGCCAAAGCTGATTCGACCTTTTAGGTAAAGACAAAACGACTTTGAATGTAATGTTTGTGTAATGTTTGCCCTTAAACAGAGGTCTACCGCAGATCAGTGTGCTGTAAGAAATCGGACACAACTCTTCATCACATCAATTAGAAAAGCCCAAAACAAAGAAGATTGGCTTCTGGGTGTAGAAGTTAGCAACTGAAAGCTATCATTAGCTTTCCTAATGAATATTATTCCTTATTCGAGGGTCGGATAGTCTAAAATACTCTTGGTATAGCTGAAATGTTTCTGCCCTACACCGTAGATCACTGGGTGGCCCGTTAGCAGGAATTGATATTTGAGGTTCGTGTGAAGACTCGAAAATCCCTACAGACCGGCACTTTAATATAATAGTGACCTGTTTTGTAACTACATAGTGATAAACTAACGGTAAAAATAGCAGCGTACACTCTGAAAAATATGCGTGCAAACATTGACGGAGGAGAACAAATTGTCAAGAAAATCAAAAAATTTTCGAAACATGATAACTTATAATGTTTAACTAAAGGGAGCCCAGCTGCTTCACAGGTTGTGTCAGATAATCCTTTGGAAAGAAGATATAGAGCTCCAAAACTGCCCAATTTATCGCAGAGGAATTGGCGTTTACCGCTTCGCCAAAAAAACACCAAAATAAGACAAAGCTCTTTCGAAAGATGTTTGAAGGTGAAATTCTAATTTAAAAGCCTGATCAACTCCGGAGTGAAACACTAAAACTGTTCATCTCAATGGTGAGCGTGAGTAGAACCCCAAGACTTCACTGTCGCTAAAGAAGAGTTTACCAGGAGAATCCAGGAAATGTTCTTCCAAGACAGGATTTTTTTCCCTGAAAATTCCCAAAAATTTAGTGTGCTTCAGCCCTTGTTTATCAACCTGTTGTGTTTAAGCTTATCGATAAACATATCTATCTACTTTAGAACCAAAAAGACTTAAAGTAGAGGAATCTAATTCGAACCCAACATTTGCAAATACAAAATCGCCCCTATACACGAGGCTTGTATTTAAATGTCTCAAAGCAGTTTCTTCCGGGTTCTTAGATTATCGACACTCATCACTTCCCAATATATTTCACAACAATTAAACTTCGGAGCTTCCCCAGAGGGAGTTGTCCTTGAACCTGCATTCACTAGTTTTAGCAAAATTCATATCTCAACCTATTATCTAAGGAACAATCTTTCACTACTATCACCCGTGACAAAATCGATGACTCCAGTCAAATCCTAGCGACAATATGAAGTAATAGGCGAGGCTATGTGTCACGTGACCCAAATACACCCTCGCTCTTTTTTTGAGGTCCCACATCTCGTGCGGCTCCTCAAGATTTCTTCCCCATACCGGGCCAAAAACTTACCATGCTATATGGTTGCGACTCCCCAACTTAAAATCTGTAACAAATTTACTGAAAAATTTCGCCGCTGCGCGGCCTACATATAACCCC
>JAJMAK010000425.1:0-12257 GCA_030572615.1 Metschnikowia lachancei | reverse complement strand
TCAAACAAAGGAATGAAACCCAGGCCGAATCCACCTTGAAGTAGCCCGAGGTCAAAATATTCGACGGCTTATAGTTAACATATGTACCCTCATAGAAGTAATCTTCCTCTTTATCCCTGGATAACGAGATTCTTTATATCGAAAACGAACAGTAGATTCTCAAGCAGAGGGTTTGCGAAAGAATTAGTTTCTTGCTCTTCCCCTCTTTTACTTTAGCTTCTGTTTTACTTTAGCTTCTGTGTTACTTTAGCTTGCATTTCCTGTCATTAGGTTGGGTGTTCATAAATCGCCAATGAGAGCCATGACCTACGCTTCTCCAATGACTTTTCGTCCAAGGCATCTGCTAAGCATTCCCAAGGGTGTCTGGTACCGCCCCACTCGAATACTGCTTATATTTTGCTCCAGCATCTGTAATCCATGGACCGGCGTTGAAGAGACCCTCCAGATCTTTGCAATAGCATGGTATAGAAGGTAAGAATATACAGCCCGTAGGAGAAAAGACAAGGGAACTTTCCGTGCCAAGTTCTTTTCAAGTTCTTTTCAAGTTCTTTTCGAGGCCATGGTAAATCTTGGTCAAGTCAAAGCTTTCAAAACCTTTTCAGGAGTGTCCAATAATCTAACCGGCAATGTTTCACCCGTCTTGTATCAACATGTTGAAAAACTCCTTGTTTCTCTGTGCCCTAATTCGTCCATTCTCAGCATCGAGTTTTCCCATAAGACCTGTTGCGTGAATCACATAGGAATAGTCAGTGTTGATTGGAATGGATATACAGTAAAAGCATCTTATATGAATGAATTAATTACACGCGATTTTATTCAACTATCGTGTATATACATTTACGGCGATCGCTCACAAAACCTAATGGCGAATAAGCCATGAAGACTTTTTTCGGGAATTTGACTTATTAGTCTAGATACTTTTGTATAAGGAGTATATTTCTTTCGACTTAAAAAATCTAAAAAATGGTCGGAATGCCTTAAAAATTGCGTTTTAAATTTTACGGTAATTTAATTAAATACACATGTTCTTTCAGCTTTGCGAAAAATTTAGAAACCGCCCCAAAATCAGTTTTTTTTGTTACGGAATAAACCTCTAACATCTAATGTTGATTAATAATGACTAAAATTCTATTTTTGAAGCCTTCAGGAACGTTATTCGTGATAATTATTCTTGAAAAGGACCACTTTCCAAAATCAATAAAACCTGCATATATGCCCAAATTGGCTGAGCCGTAATATGATCATTGGAATGAGGATTGGTTTACTGTCGTATACTTGAACAAACCACGCAAACACCAGTACACCCATATGAGTTGATAAAATAGAGACATTTTGTCTCAGGAAAGCTTCATACACAATTAAAGGTGGTTTTTTTTGGAACATTTGAGAATATACGGTTTAATAACGTCGCTCGTATCCGCACCCCGATGTGTCATATTTTAGAGAACGTTGTGAAGATAATATTTATGTAAACTTTATTAATTTGTATCCATCTTTGTTTGTACTCTGGTTGCAACGCGCATTCGCAAATTGAATCTTGAAACGTGACCTTTGTCACGTGTTTTATCACGTGTTTTACATAAAAAAGACGATTTTTAGCATGAAACTAGCTTAACTTTGGCTAAAATTCAATGATAGTATTTATTGAGATATACTTTTCCCCCTGATATCACAAACTGTGGTTTAACTATTCTCAGTGGTGTGCAATAATTTGATGCATGCGAAACCTATACATTTATCGCGATCGAGCCTAAACGAGTTATTCATATAGGGTGCTTTTACTGTATCGACTACGCTTTTTACTACGAAATATATTTTCGAACTTTTGCTGATATCCATATCTTGTTAAAAAGATATTTAACCAATATATATATATATAAAATATATTCTCGATAGTATTTATTTTTTTTTGAAACCCAGGGGTGGAGCTGGTCCTCCTCTCGAGAATGCCTCACCGTACAAGTGTTTTTTCAGACATCTTCCCGGACCGGAACAGCCTCATCTACAGAGTCATCGCTTCCAGCTTTAGTCAAGTGTTTAAAACATCCAATTTGCTTGATTAGGGGGCACTTTGTCAAGAGAAGCCCGAGAAGCCCGAGAAGCCGGAGACGGCACGCTCAAGCAGCACACGCTCTCTCTAGTAAAGTTCTATTCAGATCCTCTTCTATCATAAAAAAATACTTTAAGCAAATATCATAAAAAAATCAACTTTCCTCTTCATTCTCGCTTGAGATCAAAACGCACTCAATCTCGGTCACTTCTACAGAAACTTGCATCTAACTGGTATCAGCCGTTACGCTATCTTGAGCACTCCGTTCACCTAAATGTTATCTTTTGACCAAACAGATGGGGGGTTCCTGTGGCTATTGAATATTGTTTAGAACCTTCCCCGAAACTGGTTATGGAAGACTTTCCGCTGAATCTTTTGCTGATTTCTTTGAAAGTCACGTCTGTTTCGTCTTCAAATGTGAACTTTGGACGATTAAACGGGCTAGGATGTATTATATGCTACACTATGGGGTTTACCTCAGCGCAGTGGGTTCCATTTAAAGAATCATCGAGGATGCTAATTTCGTCTCTGAGTAAGGGTCTTGCCTTAAGAATGGCCAAAGTACTACGGCATGGTGATGAAAAAAGAAGCTTGGAGGATAAAAAAGAAGTCATTTCTAAATTCATCAACCACCAAGATAACAATGGCAACACAGCATTCCATATTGTTGCCCACAACATTTCCAAGAAATGCATTAAGACCTTCATCGGCTATCACAAATTTATTGACTTTTCCTTAAGGAATCATGTTAATTTTAGTGTTGAGGACTATTTGGCCTCCCACAATTTTGTTTTGCGCCTTGAGAATGAAGATGGAACGGCTCCCCATACAAATGATGTGCTTGTGCATTCGCCATCATTGTTCCCGGTCGATGACACCAAAAGTTTTGAAACGCAATTGCACAAAACAAGAAGGGCTGTAACCTTTCATAATACCGCAGTCAACATGGTTACAGAAAAGCTTGGCGAACTTTCTTACTTAATGGATAAAGAGCTAAAACAAAAAGACGACAACCTTTATTCTCTATACAAATTTTTCAAAATTATTGGGTTGGAAAAGTTTAAATCTCAGAAAGCTGTGTAGAACTCGTCAATCTTCATTACTCTTCAATCTTCATTACTCTTCAATCTTCATTACTTGGTGGAGGATATCGTAAAGGATTATGGTGACTCAGAGGATGGAAGCCAAGATGAAACCACGTCCGATCTTGTTATACTGGACGGATCTAAAGACAAAGTGATTCAAGAAGAGATAAGCCGATTGATGAATGAAAAAATTACTTCTAAACTATCGAACGCATTGTTGCGATATAAATTTGTGAGAGAAGGCCACCGAACTTCAATTGCTGACATTGCGTAGGGACTCGTTAGTTCGTGATTCAACGCCAGCTGATACGAACAACTTTGAATTACCAGTACGACAGCAACAGATTCAAAAGCGAAAGGCTCTTTCTAAGGAATTATATGAGCAAGAATCAAAAGTTCCACTTTTAGCGGGCCAAAGAGACGAGTTAAAGGAAAATTCTTAATCAGGGTGAGGATAGAATCAGTGATTCTTCAGAACCGCCGTTACAGTCGGAGAAGCTGGCAAATGACTCGACTCTTTCAATTGCCAATTATCCTTCTACTGATTGTACTCGGATCGAGTAAACCCCCTCTTTTATCCTCGAGTTTGGCGTATATCATCAACGATGTCTCATTGTATATCGCAAAAGTCAAAGTAGGATTGCCCAACTTTCTTGCACGAGTGTATGCTGATTTGGGAGCTGGTTAGCCAGTTGGCTACCATTCAGCCACCATTCAGCTACCATTAAGCTACCATTCAGCTTAGTAGACAATGAACCTGCTGATCACTGGTGTCGCTCTCCCTGCTGAGAGACCCCCACTCTCCTGATGATAGTCATTGTTTGGGCCGGTGCTTCTCCTCGAATGTGCTCCTTTGTTAGTCTCTATACCTCAGTACCTTCAAATCTGCCCAGTCCTAAGCTCGCGCTATGCCGATTCCATTTGAGCACGCTAGTCGTTGCTTCTAGCGAGGGCTGAAGCACCTGGTCAAGCCTAGTCTTTTACATACATCGAATCGATACATTAGGATAAATATGCTTACTAAAGTTTGGCCCGAGTCAATATCGACATGTAGTAAATAGTAAAAATATCAAAATATAGCCAAAACATATTTCGCTAAAATTCCCATTATACTAATTTTAATCTCCACTGGGAATAGTGCATTATGGTCGTTATAGTACCCAATTCCAAAATCTTCATCTTGTCCTCAAATGCCTCAGAGGTTTCTCCCTAAAACTTTGTATCGTAAAACAATGGAGGCGTTGTTTTTACTGCTTTATAATTTTCAGCTCCTTGCCCATGAAGTACTGTGGCTTATAATGTATTCAAATAATCGGCTTCACGATACATTGAACATTGTTGCAAGTGGTTTGAATGTCCAACAGGGGCAAACAAAAGCTCTCCTTCGGAGAGCAAGTCGAGCCACGGTTCAAACGAGTTCTCTTCAATGCTTCAATTCCTTACTCTCCCTCCCTTGCCTTTGCGCTTGTACAAGGTTTGGTTCTTCCAGCGTTCACTAGTCAAGGCGTCACTGGGCCTGTGGAGATCGACTTCAATCGTCACTACTTCTGGGTGGCTGTTGATTTTCATAGTGACCTTTTAATCACATACAAGAAGGAGATTTTGATATTAAATAATCATTATATTTCTTTGAAGACAACCTGATATATTTTACTCTTGCTATAGCCACTTAGTAAGTTGTCATAGTCATATGAGACTGGGAAATTTGACTTTAGCTGTTAATAATGTCTTAGTCACCCCAAACTCTTCATCTAATTCAACCGACCATATCAACTTTCCAGCCAGCTACAGAAAGAATCTGGAAACGGAAGAAATGCCTTCATTGTCGCCTATTTCACACTGTATTCAGGTAGCGAATGATTTGTATATTTGACAAACTTTCAGAAGGAAAAGCTCTGTTTTTAATTCTCTGATAGGCCACCTATTCCCACCAGTTACTGAATAACTTCCGTAATATCTTGTTTTTTGGAAACACAACCCCAAGGTAAATTTGGATATACCAAAATCGAAGCAGGCTCGTTACAAATTATACTTGAGATAAACGAAAGCGAAGGATTCTATTACAGTACTTGAACAGATATGACTATACTGAGTTTTCATATGGTCCCATTCGGCCGTCCAGATATATAACTCGTAAGACACCTAAAATTAGGCAAATGTAAAGAAACGAACCCTAAAAGTTGAACCTCAGCGACTGTTCACTCAATAGATACACCCACACTATTAAACCTGTTCACCGTTGGTCTATCTCATCAATAACAGGGCTTCGAAAGGTCCACTCTTGAGCTGGAATCTCTACAATCAACTTGCCATGTAGGGACAGAGGGAGCCATTCTTGGGCTGGAACTTCCACGGAAAGGTTTGCATGCGGGCCTCGAGCAATCCATTCCTGAGCAGGAATTTCAACATACAATTTGCCGTCTGGAGCCCGAACCTTCCATTCTGGTTCTGCAAATACGTCAAGTAATACTTCCCCAGTCTTCTCAGGAACACAAAGAGCATTGGTCATTAACAGGGACTCTGGCTTATTGGATTCCGAGCCAGCCAGCACCTTCACATCAATCACTGCAAGGGCAACCACAGAGGAAAAGACAGCAATCATGAAAATCACAAGGGAATTGACAATCATTTTTGAGATATCTCCGAAAGGAAGATCAAAACCATACACTTGATTTTGGAAAAAGAGCTTCACAGAACTTCACAACTTGCGATAATAAAGAAAATCAAACAATTAATGGAAATAACCTGCGCTCTGGAGGACAAAGCTATTTATACTGATTGTCCATGTAGATTTTTTCACATGAGAACGCCTGATCGCGGGGTTTGATTAATTTTTCGATTTCTCTGTGAAAAAAGAGTGTTCAAACATGGACATGGTGCACTTTGACTTTGCCATAGCCCATCACATGAACACAGCCGAGCCAATTTCATCTTTAGCAGAATCGAGGAAGCAGGCTCTAAGAGATTCCTCACTTTGACTGCATTTATCTTGCACATTGTGCAAAACAAGACCCCAAAAATCACCATAGCAAGAAACTTTGTACAGCTCTTAATGAATTCATCGTAATTCGCGCGTGTTGAAAGTCGGGAGTAAAAGATTGAACCGCCTTTCAATGAGAAAGATAATCACAGCCCGGACGTCGCTAGTATACTCTTTCTCTTTTGATGGTGCGGTCTCCTTCATCTTCCGCAACCCTCTTTCTATTGGCCTCCTCGAAACAACTCACGTGAACAATCTTATTTCCAGCATAACTGCCGGGAACAAGCATACATGCATCCCAGACCCATTCCCCAATCGAATCCTTATACGTGGGCTTGACTTGCTCGCGGCAAATTGTGCACATATTACTGGTATTACTCTCAGTAGATGGAATCACCACATAAGACTCTTTAACCACGCGCACAGGAGCATCAATCTCGCGCTTATCCTGTTTAGGCGCCGACTCGTACTCAAGCAAGTCGTCGTCACGGAATTGTACCCAGGCATAGTCGTCAAGGTACCAGTTTCTCGACTGCACATTGCTCTTGAAGTTAGCTTGTTTTTGGTTAATACGGAAGTGCCAGTCAAGATGAGTGCGTTTCTTGGCAGCACCGGCTTCGTCGGCGGTGAAGCGCTTGCCACACTGAGAACATTTCAGTGCTTTTGTTTCATATAACACCTGCACGGTTGCAGCGTCCAAGACGGTGTTGGACACGAATTTCTGCATGTCCACCGGGGCTGTACCGTTTTCTGTCAATTTCTGCGACACCTTAACAAGCTCCTTGAATTTGATTTGCTCGTATTGAGACTTGGCGGCAAGGTTTGCGTCTAGTAAAAGTTGTTCGAGCGCGTTTGTAGAAGGTAGGCCGTTTTTGCCCGGAGAGTACTTATGTTTGGGGAGCACAAGACCATACTCTGGTTTTGAACCTGGCTTGAGTGACTGGTCAACTTTGACGAGGCCAGATGCAATTAGACCCGAGAAAAGAGCCTCTGGTCTTGAGATGGGCTTAAGCGCGGGCTCTGCCGACACCGCGGCTAATTCAGGAGCAGCAGAAGCCGTCTGTAGTGGACCTGACACACTGGCCAACTCCTGTTTCTTCATGGGGGCGAGTTTTTGCTGGATTCCCAACAATTCATTGGGTTGGAGCTTCTGGCTGAGAAGAAGCACACGAAGTTCCACCAACGCCGACTTTTTGGCCACAAGCGCCGCGTCCGACGGGCTCGCAGCAATCTTTCCTTGTAGTAAAGGAAGTAAAGCATCGATATCGGCCACCAAAGATGTCGCCGTTGGGGCTTTTGGAGCAGCCACCACGTCGGGTTTTCTGTAGCCAGCCAGACGCAAAAAGTCACCGATCCGCGTGAGCTGATCCGGCGGGAAAAGCGGCATGGTGGATCCCTTGGTCTTGGTCACACGCCACAACTCATACATCTTCACGAGTTTGGCCCTCGTGGCTTCTCCCACCAATAAATACACGTGGGAGAAGATCTTGAAGATTTCCTCACCTGCAAGCACATTATAGGGAGGCCCCACGGTCTTGACAATGGAGTCTAGAAGATAGAGAGCAAAGAGTTTTTGTTCGGGAATGCATCTGTATATCCTGTTGGTGATGGCGGCGAGGATTCCGCGGGCGTTGTCGGTGTTTTCCTTGGCAATTATGGTTAAATTATCAATGATGGGTCTTGAGTTGAAGGTCAAATCTGCGAGTGAACTGGAATAGTCTTCGACGATGGGCGAGCGAGACATTTTGTTGTTTTGTTGTTTGTGGTTTGTGGCTAGTTTGGATGTTCCAGAAATATCCACGCTTATCGAGTGATGGAAACTTAGGGGACTAAACAGTAGGTCTTTATAAAGTGATTGTCTGATTATGTGGTTTACATGAGATGCAGCTTGGTATATCAATGGCCTGGTGCACGGGTGTGTATATGGTAAAGTTTCAACAGGTGGAATGACCACGGCAGTAGAAATGGGAGTATTTTTTTTTTAAAGGGTACAAAGAGAAATTAGGGTTTTTACCTTCTCTAGTTCTGTTTTCTCTCCTTTGGTGATCGAGGTTGTATAGTTTAGTGTAGCTCAGAGTTGATTGGTAGTCACGTGCGCGTGATTTATAAGAATAAGAATAAGAATAAGAATAAGAATAAGAATAAGAATAAGAATAAGAATAAGAATAAGAATAAGAATAAGAATAAGAATAAGAATAAGAATAAGAATAAGAATAAGAATAAGAATAAGAATAATATTAATATCTTCAAAAAATATTAATATAGTTAAAACCATACACTCCTAACAACCAAAGACTACAAGACAGCAACTTTGACAATTGTAAGGTTGCCTGGGAAATACAAGATTCAGAGGCGACTACAACGAACTTCACCCTGCCGAATCCTTAGACGAAGCAATAGTGGCCCATTTAAAACAAAAGAAAATCACTGACGTTTTGAATAGAATTGAGGAATTGACGCAAGAGACATGGATCGAGGCTGTACCTTGGCAAATGACCCAAGAACAGAACCCTATGTGAAGTATTTCGACTGCATTAAGTTCTGGTCATATATTGCCAGAAATAAGTAAATAAATCTGCAACTTGTAAGAAGAAGAAAGAAACAGGTAAGAAGAGAGTCTGAAGATAGTTTTACTTTGTCGATTGATTGAGGATTGAAGACTGACTGAGCATTGACTGAGCATTGATTGAAGAGTGAAACTTATTAAGTAAGAGAAGTAGTTAAAATAAGAATGGGTTTCCATCATAAAATGTGGAAATACCGGGGTTTATATATTCTGACTTCCGCAAACGGTGAAAGGTGGTTACTGTTTCGGGCAGAAGTGAAAGGTGGTGCTTTAGCTAATCGCTTTGACTTTACCTGACACACATCGAGAAAAACACAAGGAACACGCTCTTAACTGATATTACGCCCTCGTGAAAAGGTGATACGACGATATGTTCGTTAAGTTCATGGAAAGCCAAGGATTTCCCATGTACGTCACGTGGATACACTTTGGAACGACGGCCGTATGAAGATCTCCAGGAGCCCAGTATGATGCCACAGTTCATGCACCCGCAACCTTGATGAAGGAAGATCTCCGGGGTGAGGATCTCCGGGCGATATAATCTGGGGTTCCAGCAGTCGAGTATGTCATTAGTCCTCTAGATTTTCTCCCTGTTTGCATTTGCTGTCTATTGGACATGGTCAAGTTGATAGCATCCACCATCATGGAATGTCTTTGGCCACTTTTGTTCGGAACAGTTAATCCTCTTTGAGATTGGTTTTCCTTCTCTAGCAACGTCTTACAATAGCTCGAATCATGGGTCTTGTGAAATCCCGTAGACAAACCAAAGTCAGAAAGCTTGATATGACCACCGATATCAAACAAGATATTGTCTGGCTTGGCGTCACGGTGAATAAATCCGAGATTATGAATGGCTTCAATGCCAAAACACATTCCGCCATGTAGAATCGGGTGGTATCTTCCACTTTTGTGTCACATGGCCAACTACTGACTATACACGAAAAGGGGAAAAGTGGACGGGAAAAGTGGACGGGAAAAGTGGACGGGAAAAGTGGAAGGGAAAAGTGGAGGAGCGGTAAATGAACCCAAGGTCTTTCAGATGCAGCCACGCCCCTTTTCTGGCGTTTTCTAAATCACCCCACTTCAACTGTTCGTCTCTTTGTCTAGGATAGTCCAATTTAAGTAGAGAGGGACACATACGCTAGGTGGGAATTAAATTAAGCAAAGTCTAAGAAAATTCATACAGGTAATCACACCAGGAAAAAGAAAAAAAAAAGAAAAAAAAGAAAAAATGCAAAACTGTTCGCCCGTTGGTCAACTCGGCATGTTTCAACAATTAAGGCCCGCATCACGTGATGTCCTTTTTGGTTCCAGCTCGGCATATAACCCCGCCGAAATATCGAGTTATTATAAAGACAATAGGAAAAAAGTGACCAGAAAGAATTTAGTCCAAATCAATGCTCCTGCATTTATATCTATTGTATTCACTTATATTCTTGGATTTCATTGTGATCTCCAAAAAGTGTTTGCGAGTTTCAGTATTTGTCTTGCACCTTATACAACACCCCGTCGCCGAAAGTATTTGGGGAAATTCCATTATACACGAAAGTTTTCAATTATCTTGGTTTTCGGTTAATGTCAATTTTCATTGAAATCGATGGATCACGAAAAGTATTAGAAAGAAGTAGCGGAAATTCAGAAAAAATGGGTTCCCAATCAGCCTCAAAATTCTACATAATATGCACTGGTATGTGTGCTGGTATCTCCACCAATACCCTTTTATGTAAATAGAATGTCCATTTAATCGGCCCCGTCGGTATAGGTAAGACCTATAATGAAAAGAGTAACATAAATATGGCTTCTGGGTAAGTCAGGTTAATGTCAAAGCCAAGTCTGTGGAACCAATTATTCGGGCTGACGAATACATTAGATAAGCCTTTCACGTGGGACTGGTTCCACCATGAGGTTTCAAACGTGTACTTTATAGCAGCTAGAAAGCTAAAGACATAGTTTAAGACATATGGATCACCCAAAACATCCATTCCTAAAACATTCGAGGAATAGAGCCTCCGTAAAATACAAGAAGAATGAGCTTGACCAAGAAAAACATAACGTGAGAGTCATAGAAGTCTAATCCTATCAAAATACTAATATATACATCTTTTAAGGAAATCTAGACTAATCTGTATTGCCTTGTTTTCATTCTGCACCAATTGGAAAGCCTAATAAATCATGGACATGGACACTTTGCCTACAAGGTAAACAATATTGCTAGGGAAATATCACTCAAAAGATCCATTTGTTTATGTTCCCCTTTTATTGTTGGTACTGACTATTTACTTATGTGAGTGTAATTGACATGTGTTGAATAAACAAAATAAAGTCTTAGAATCACTGGGTTCGACTTATGCGGTTCGACTTATGAGGTTCGACTCACTGGGTTCGACTTATGAGGCATGAGGTTCGACTCAGGCTCTCACATAATAAATTAAGTAACGATTGTTAAAATTTCAAAAGACAATAAAAATATCCAAAATCTTCTTTCAGTGGACTATTTCAGGGTGCCGCCCTTTTGTATTTTCTTGTACGACATTATTTCTTGGCCCATTGTATGAAAAGTGGCTGCGTGTTCATTTCACGTCTACTTCTCAACAAGGAAATCCCCCATAGACTTCTCTTTTCAAAGCTTTGGCGTACAAACATCTCTCTTAAATCACTGGCTACCACCTGAATACATAACAAAAAACCAGTTTTTTTTTTCTTTCTAGTTTCTCAACTTATACCCATGGGCAAATTCAATAGCCCCGTTCCCCGTCACTTCCACCACAATGAATACATTCGATATTTCCTTCCTGAGCTTGATTTCCCAATCTCATAAAGAGATCGACCAGCAAATGCTTGATCGCTTCAACCCTGACTGCACCAAAATTCTGAAGAATGCTCATTCTCCCTACCATTCTAACCATGGACACGCGTTTAAAGAAGAGTTCTCCAAACCCTCCAGCTACACCAGAACACCCCAAAATGAACCGAAACTGAGCCCCAGAGGAAGCATTTACCCAAACGCCCCTTTGGGATGTAATGGCTGTAGAAATCGACATTTGAAGTGTGACGAAACTCTTCCCCAATGTTTGAATTGTCGTGCAGACAACCTAAATTGCACTTATTTGGATATTGGCCAACAGAGTGTAATGGGAACGAAAGCACATCAGTACAATGCTATCCAGGGGGATTCCAGGATTGGAAACTCTGTTGCTGTGTTACCCATTCAAAGGCAGGGCTATAATGTAAACAATCACCCACCAAAACAGGCCTTGTACAGAATCGAGAGAAATCCAAACCCAGGCACACTATATTCGATAAAAGATGTCAATTTTGCAACTCCTCGAGACTTATCCCCTTATCTGATGTTGTCGGCCACGAAATCTACTCAATTTACCCAATCGCAACCAACAGGGTCAGTACAATATCAAAATACAACTTCAAACATACCGCCAAAGGGGTTTTTAAGTGGCTCACGTCTTGTGAATTCTCATCCAAGCTTTCTACCCGTGTTGAAAACTTCCCAACAACAGTTTGCAGCGACGTGTCAGCAGGAGCCACTTTTGATGGGCTTACCTATTTTACCTTTGAGAA
>JAJMAK010000424.1:0-13175 GCA_030572615.1 Metschnikowia lachancei | reverse complement strand
GAGTTTTCCCCGGGGGAAAGCTTGCTTTATATAGTAATTTACGTTTACCATGCTATTGGCTTTATCATTCCCAGGCACTCGTTATCCCCCTTCCAGAAAATATATCACTTTGAAATTGAGCTCGTTGTCTCCTCAGTCGTCATGATCCAACACGAACAGGCAAAGTGCTGCGCCCACTTTAAAGGTTTCATGCACAAGTCTAACTGAAAGTTATGCATTAAATTGTACTGAAAAATTATCTCGCTCCGTGTCTAAAACTTTATTAAGCCCTGTTAATTATGTCCGCCATGGTTGATTCTTTGAAAAGACTTAAGCAATTCCAAATTTAAAAAAAAAAGCTGGAAATAAGGCTAACCAAACAATTATTACCCCTTCGCAAAGGATGCATCTTTTCTGTCGAACATGCCTAATCTATTTGTTCCACAGAAGCGCTCGTTGTCTCCCCGGCTTTTTCCCGCTGCGGGTGCAAAATGCTCGTTGTTGCAGCCGTTCTTCACAGCCCGCCTAATAGTTGAATGCAGGCGGACCATTATGTGGTGGGCCGGTGGGCATGCAGTGGTTCGGATAACGAGCAGTACTCGATATTAGAGCTAATAATAAACTGTCTTCAGAGTCAAAGCTGTTTCATGGGTGGCTAAACTAATAATAGCAAAAAGATCTTTCATCTAAAAGGTTGGCAGCAATTGCTGATATTGATGCCTATATGACGGAGAAATGCGCTTGTTTATAGTGTGAACTCCTCTCAGCCGGACGCATACCCTGGGAAATCAAACTAAACTGGTAGTAAATACAAACATTTATTGCTCGTTAGTATCAGAATAGCTCTTTGCAATATTATTCTAATACGGGAGGCAATTTATCGGGGTCAGAAATTGGCGTATGTGGTCCGTTTGATGCGGGTTTATAATCATATGTGAATTATATATTTGGATAGAGTTCGCCAGTTCCAATTTTCCAAACGATACTACTTCCGAATACGGGTTGTCGAAGTAATCAATAAAAACTAATTAATGTGACTCGCGTTAATTCTGTGGTATTTTTCCCTCCTGTTAATATTTTGCGGTGCTTGATAGCGACTTTACTTAATGACATTTATCAATATCAGTGAGATGACAACGCTTTAACGACGGTGGTGTGAAGGAATGAAGCAAGCAAAGGATTTCTCGAGGGCTTCCAATACCAGTGTATCGTAAGTGGATAAAATATAAACAAAATTGAAAACTTCTATTATAAATAAGGAGCTACAAGAATATGACAAACTAAAATTCCCCCTTCTGAAGTCACAGAAAGTTGGTTTTTTTGGCATCGGGAAAAACAGATTAAAAGTTCCCGATGATATAAACATATCATAGATTACTTGGACCGTTGCTAATATCAATTTCTTTCAATTGTTTCTTCAAAACAAATTCATTGAAACCAGAAAGCCTCGTAAAGAGTAAGCAGTGTCTTTTTTTTTCGTCGTTGTACCAGAGAAGATAAAAGAGAAAAATATTGGGTTATTGTGCGGTCGACGTTCTGTAAGTGACCTCCGACGTGTAGTCGGTCGTTTCGAGCCACGTCTCCCTTTAATTGAAGCAAAAAGAAAGAAGTTTGCAAATCCCGGTGTATAATTCTTAGATTAGTAATTGATTTTCTTCACATTCCTTCTCTCTATCTTCTCCAAATCCTTATCCTTGAAAGCCTTCATATTTCATCTCATAAACTGACATCTGCATCACTCGCGTCTCTAACGGGGAAGATATAAGCATCTTTTTCTTCGTCTTTTACCCCATTACATTTCTGTTCGGATAAACCAGACACATTATTGATTTTCCTCACTCTATCATGATCAAGAATATCGGAAAGCTGATCATGCAGAAAGTTCCTCGTTATCTTTGGGGGAACAAAGTTTAGAGTTATCTCTTGTTTGGTTGCAGCGTTCAACTTATTTGGCTAAACCAGTGACCTATGTACAGTCGGGACCATGAATACCCCTTCTTTGATTCACACTAAGAAGCCATGTCAAACTGTCATGAACAGAACCTCAGCAGACTAAAACTCAAGCAATGTCCAAAGTAACTGTTAGACTTGATAAACTGGTGGAGAGTTCCAATTCTTATCCGAATTTTCCTTTCAGTCCCAGCGGCACTTGTTCCTGCGCCGTGTAACTCTCTTCCCTAGAAACAGCCTTTATATCCCTAAGTTTATCCAGAAGACGAAACTTCACTTCCTTTTAATGATGGCATATATCATCTGTGGGTCCTTTTATGACAATTCAAACTTCTTTTCAGAGGGAATCCTTTGTCGCAGACATTGCACACATATGGCTTCTCTCCTGTGTGGGTTGTCATATGATAGATCAAGCTCGATTTCTGAGAGAATCCTGTTTGACAGACTTTGCACACAAATGGCTTCTCTCCTGTGTGGGTTCTCCTGTGAGTATACAAATTCGATCTCTGAGAGAATCCTTTGTTGCAGACATCGCACACATATGGCTTCTCTCCTGTGTGGGTTGTCATATGATAGTTCAAACTCGATTTCTGAGAGAATCCTGTTTGGCAGACATTACACACAAATGGCTTCTTTCCTGTGTGGGTCGTCATGTGAGTACGCAAATTTGACCTCTGAGAGAATCCTGTTTGACAGACCCTGCACACATATGGCTTTTCACCTGTGTGGGTTCGCATATGAGCAGTGTAATTTGTTTTGTGATTAAATCCCTTTTCACATACATTGCACACAAATAACTTCTTGCCTGTACGTGCTCCTGTGTTAGTAACCCTGGATGGCGGTAGTTCGGGTGTCAGTGGGCATTCTTTATGACTTTCAGAAACGGCTCTGGGCTGATCAACGATTTCAGCCTCAATTTCTGCGTCGACTTCTGCTGCTATTTCTGCTGCTATTTCTGCTGCTATTTCTGCGGCGATTTCTGCTTCGATTTCTGCGGCGATTTTTGCTGCGATTTCTGTAGCAACTTCTGGATCAACTTCAGTAGTGACTTCTGGATCAACTTCAGCAGCTCCGTCGCTATCTTCATTGGTGTGTACACCACTAGTGGTTTTGTTAGTTGAGCCTTCAGCAGCAGTAGTCCCATCGATGGTTCCTGTATTAGAACTTTTCTCCTTGACAATAACAATATTTGCGCGGTCGGTTTCTCCTTGATTACCGTCTATCTTTATGCTGGATTCTGGTTGAAAGCACTTTGCCATGCTGTCAGATTCTTCAACATTCTGGGTAGGGGAAGTATGATCTGTAATCCTCCTTTTCTGAGGCCTTGCCAATGTATTATTTGTAGACACAGACCTTTTACGTAAAATTGGGGTGATGGGCTCTGTCTTTATCGTGAAAGTATCCGGTTCTGTGGTCTGTGAGCGTGTATCCCCTCGTAGATGAGGCGGCCTGGCATTAATTCTGATATGCTTCACATTGGAAGACTTTTTCCCCATGTTACTTCTTTCGTTGCCCAACCACTGCCACACTTTGGGCAATCCAAAATGCTTTGACAATGACATCATGAGATGATAACATGTGACTCGCACGACTCACCTGTTGAAGTCAGGAAATCCCGTCATCCCATTCCAAAATGTACGGATCTTATCCGGAAATCGACCTCCTTCTATTCACCAATGCTAGTGTCCGTTAAGCTGGATAAATAAGCCTGAATATTCGGAAACGCATTTCAAATTTACGTCACGTTGCTGTACAGATAAAAACTTAATTGCCGCTGTCCAGATCCAGGGATTCTAGCTGCTTTAAATAGTTGATGAGTGTTTCTGTCAAGATCCGAGCGCGCGCAAGATACTGTTGGATTTATCTCAACACTATTAAATGATGCGTCCGTTATGCTTACACAGGTAAAAGTTTTATAGTGGTTCCGACTTGTAAAATGTCGTACGTCCACTGTGAATTTAGCTATCCAGTTAGTAGTAAAAAAAAGTCAAGAGGAAAGAAGAGAAAAGAATTTCTTTCTACGATCAATAAAAGTTTTCACTCCACGACGTCCGGAGTCGTGTCCTGATCACCCCTCGAAGGACCAGAACCTGTTGACCAGGAACGTGAAATGCCACCAGATACATTCGTGCATAAGTAGGTACGTGAAACAGGCAAGAATCTTTCAATCTCCAGTGGAAATAAAGAAGTGACCGACGAAGTTTTACTATTTGAATGAATCGGCAGAATTTGTTGGACGTATATGTACTTTGGCCGAGCAAATTTAGGGGTTTATATCCAAGGGGGACCCCAATATTTGTTAATGCCACACATGGCCAAACATTTGAGAATATGACATTAAAAAGTTTGAGGAGCTCTCTTCCTTCATTTTTCCTGCATCTTAAAAGAGTCTGACTTTCATCATTGACAGTAACAACAACAATGATTGCTTCTTCAATCCAATTGGAAATTCAATTTGCGGAACCATTTGCGGAACCAACCAAGGGAACGTTGCCACACCATGAGAAACCTTAATTTAACTTCTTCTGGTGCCCGAGCAACACAAGCCGAAAAGCTTGACGGACTTCATGCTCCTCTGGATCTCTTCTCCTTGTCTAAGGTTTCGTGGAAAGTCGCACTTGGTCATGTAATTCTTCTTGGGGCCGCACATCTCCACAACCATGGTTTTTTAGGCCTGGCGCTACTTCTTTCTTTACTGAAGACCATGACACACAGCAACAACTATGTGGAACCAAAAGAGATTTTATAAAGATACAGACGGCCGTGGTGCCTGCCACTTTTATCAATTTTTAATTATTTTTCGGTTTGTTTTTTGTTTTCTCCCCTTTCTTGTTTCTTTTCTTGTTTCTTCCTGCTGTGTCCTGAGGCCCTGAAACGTGTTGCTGCAAAAACAAACCGCTGCAAAAAAAAGTGGCCGCGGCGCAGCAATTGTGGCTCTTTGCTTGGAAGCCGCGCCGCGCACCCCCGCTCCGGATTCCTGCAAAAGCGCCCCGTCGCTCGTCATTCCCTGGGGGCCGGGGCCTTGATGCCTACACAGGTGACAGGCCCGAAATGCTTCAGCCCGGACCCACACCCGTGCACCGCAGAACCCTAAATGAGAGCAACTGTTATTAAACCATAATATTGTGATGTTTTTTTCTGCACCCAATACTCGTCACTACTCCTCAATTGCTTGCAAACCTCCTATTTTGGATCATGAGCATTGAAGAATCCGATTATATTTTCTCCGTGAAGGGAGACGCCGCCACAGATCAGAACTTGGCCACGCTTGTTTCTGCCTTGCAGAACCGGGGGTTCCTGACCCAAGCCCGGCCCGGACTTGGTTCTTCGGTGCTTGTTTTTGCCAGACTTACGGCACAGAAGTATGCGGAAATTTTGGAATCTGATGTCCAGAAATCTTTCAAGTTTGGTGTCACTGCCAAGGATGATACGCCTGCTGATCGCCTCAGATTAATCTACTCTTACTTGACGGGTCCTACGAAGTCCACGGGCTCCGAGGATACTCCTATCACGCCAGGAAAGGGGCAATGGAAGTTTATCGACTCTGTTTTGCCAAATTCTGCGTTTTTGGCTGATAAGTCTGTGTCTCAATTGGGTAAAAAGGCTGCGCTTTCTGCGTCATTGTCCAGTGCTAGTTTCATCAAGACTCACGGCACCCAGGTTGCACTCTACTTTGAGTTTCTCAAATTCTACATCTTGGCGTTGGGTGGTTTATCTGTCTTTGGTGTCGTGGCCTATGTCAAGTCGAAAAACTACTCGTTGACTTACTCTTTTGTCAACCTTATCTGGGGTATCACGTTTGTTCTCTTGTGGAAGAGAAAAGAGAGGTACTTGACCAATTTATGGGGTGTTCAAAACGCTCACAAGGTCAATGAGTATGATTCCGAGGTCTTTGCCATTTCGGCTGCATCTTCTGGCAAAGAATCCGCATCCCACCTCAAGGAACACCGTGGTCGAAAAAGATTTTTGAGGGAGTTGGCGTTTGCTCCAATTGCCCTTCTTTTTGTTGCCGTCTTAATATCTTACCAATTAGCGTGTTTTGTGTTGGAGATTTTCTTGTCTGAGATCTATGATGGTCCTGGCAAAATATTCTTGACCTTAGTGCCCACCGTGCTCATTTCCGTGTTTGTTCCTATTTTGACCATAATTTACAACTTTGTCGCGGAAAAGTTTATCGCTTGGGAAGGCCATTCCAACAGTGACACCCGCTACGACTCATTTGTCGTTAAAACGTTTACGTTGAACTTCTTGACAGGTTACGTTCCTCTTCTTATTACCTCGTTTATTTACTTGCCGTTTGCTCACTTCATCAAGCCTGAGTTGCCCGTGATCAAAAACTTAGTTGTCTCCAACATCCATCACGATCGATACGCTTACCAATTATTGAGCAAAATTAAGTCTCAAAATGAGTTCACAGTTAACCAGGCCCGTTTGGACGGTCAGTTTTTCTTTTTCATTGTGACTAACCAGATAATCCTGTTCATCTTGAAATACGTCTTGCCTCTTGTATTACCAAAAGTGTTGAAACTTGTCTTCACCAAGGTTCTTGGCAAAAAGGAAGATCTGATTCCGGTGGACAAGCCTGAGGAGAAGGAATGGCTCACTGCAGTGCGTCAGTACATCCAGTTACCGGAGCAAAACATCCATGATGACTACAGAGGTTTGTGTTTGCAGTTTGGCTACCTTGCTATGTTCGGCCCTGTGTGGACATTAGCTCCCCTTTTATCTTTGGTGTTCAATATTATTACTTTCAAATTAGACACTTTGAAGGTAACAAATGGTAAGTACTTCCGCCCTCCAGTTCCTAAGAGAGTCGACTCCATCCATCCTTGGGACTTGGCATTTATCCTGTTGGCATGGTTAGGCTCGATTATCTCTCCTGCCGTTACTACCTTCTACCGCCACGGAACCCAACCACCTAAGAGCTTGGGTAGGTTCGCTATGGACAAGGCCAGTGTAAATGTGTCCTCTTCGACTTACTTGTGGCTCACTCTCTTCGCTTCAGAACATTTGTTCTTCGGTTTATACTTTATCGGAACCAAGGCCTTCTCGTTTTTGCAGTCGGATGAAGAAATTGAAAACGCAGTTGTTCAGCACAATCTGAAGTCTGGGGATTCCGAAAAGATCTCTCGGGCACTGAATGCGGCTGACAAATCTGCTGATTGGAAAACTTTGTCTATCGAGGAAATCAAAGAGCAAGCGAAGGGAAGTGGCAAAATCGAGTCAGTGGAAAAAGGGAAGCTGAGTGGAGTTGATGCTACTGGATCCGCAGATTCTGAGAATGTGCAGAGTTTGAGTAACCGAGGCAATAAGCTCGAAGAACTCGAGAGGAAAAAGGCCCAGCTTGAGAGAGTTAAGGAAACTTTGCAAAAGAAACAATTGGAAGCCCAGGCTGAGAAAGGCGATACGGTCATAAGCACTATAGACGCGCAGGGTAACAAAATTCAGGCGATTATCGATGGCGAACAGCACATCTCGATGAAAGATGTTGATGCACTTCAAAAGAAATTGTCAGAGCCTGCCAAGAGACCAGCAAAAGATAGCGAGAAATCGCCTGAGCTGGGCAAATCAGAGGGTAACTCTAAAGAAACCCTGGAAGAAAGCTCTTCTTCTGACAAGTCGCAAAAGAAGAAACATCTTAAGAAGTTTTTGAAAAGGGGATGAATTCTATGATGGCAATCATGGGTCTTTCGATGACTAAGACCAAATATCCGTATCTAGCATCAATGTCAGTGATTAAAGCGACGTGAAGTCTATGCATTGTTTGGGAAGATACTATAAATCTATTCAATGACCATTTCTGGGTGGTCTTGCTCCAAAGATGGAGCTTCCCACTCTCACACTTGTAGAACCCTGGCGTATAGCGGTGGTAAAGTCATTGCTCATGCCCATACTCAACTGCAAGTCAAACGAGTACTTTTCATCCAAGATTTGTTTCAACTTGGCCAATGCGGCAAAGTCCTGGTTTACGCCATCCTCGGATATTGATTCTGCAAAGGAACCAATAGTCATCAAGCCCTGTAATTTCAACGTCTTACAATCCTTGAGAAATTCCACCGTCTCGTAAACCTCATTCAAATTGTTCATGGTGTAGCCGGATTTTTGCTCTTCCGCAGAAGTGTTGACCTGGAGGTAAACATTAATTGCAGGCAAGCCTGAATCGGATCTTGCTGACTCTAGCTTCTTGCATTTTTTTAATGCATCGATGGTTTCTACAGCATAAAGATTGTCAATATCACGGCCCAAATCTTTGCATTTTCCACTCTGCAACCCACCAATAAAATGCCACTTAATATCTTTCGGAAGCTCTTTGGATTTAGCCACAAGCTCCTGAACGTAATTTTCACCGAAATGCCTAACGCCATGATTGTATAAACCCATGATATCTGAAGATGGTTTTAACTTGGACACCGCAACCAATCTGACCGGCAGACTAGCCAGAGTTGACTTGACTTGGGCCAAAATGGCCTCATAATTCTCAATGAGCTCAGCCTGTCTCTCAGGGGTAGGTTGTGGGAAAGACATGTTCAGATACGTGCGAAAAGACTTAAAATTATGCTGGAAATTCCGTGGAATATACCGAATCATCTTTACCACATACGGCCAGAGAGATGGCTCAAAATAGATTAGCGACGTATAAAACACATCCGTACATTCCTGTAGCGAGACATGGAGTGCGAAAAAATTCTCACGCACCTTAGGAACACATGCAACAAGTGAAATGAATGATAGCATTAAGTTTCATATTTTGTACATGATTGCTAAGCAATAGATTTTAAAAATATAGTTCACGTAAAAGAATAAAAAAGTAAAAAACTCCGCGACAGGGAATTGAACCCTGGTCCCCCGCGCGACAAGCGGGGATTCTAACCACTAAACTATCACGGATGGTTGTTGAAGGTGTCTTTTCTATGTTTTTTATGTAAAATATGGACATTCAAAATATCCAAAAACGTGATTATGTCTTTTTCTGACTTTTATCTCATCAATTTAGTTTTTTTTGGGTATGCATAAGAGTTTAAGAATGCGAATTTCTTGAGTGTCTCATCTTTGCTCAACAGTTTGAGAATGGACTACACAATTTCTTCCATTTCTCTTTTCTTCAACATCTGCTGGGCGTGAAGTAATTCCGCGCATATCTTTTAATGCCACATTCTTTGGCTTTAAATTTCTTAGCTCTGCAGCAAGGAGAGTCAAGTCTTCCACCTAAATATAAAGGTTAGTGTCAGATATTTTATTTCATTGTTTTGCCTCAAAGGACAGTTTTTTGCCACATAGATTCTGATTGCTTGAATGGCTTCCGCAAGTAATACAAGGCATGCTGTGATACAATAGCGCGTTTTTAAATTGAAGCTTAAAACCCCTTTATTTTTACGTCCACACCTGATAGATCAAAGGAGATCATCATTTTTGTTCCCTTGAGAGCTTTAAAGTCTCCTCCTAATGATTTAAGGGGAGCATGCATTTCTCGCAAATATGATTTGGGAGGTGGTATTCTTTCGTTTCCTTGGATGCACATTAATGTGTCTACATTGCGAGGAAATATACTAATCAATTCAAACTTCATTGTTCCGTATTCTATCCAGATGTGCTTCCATGTTTTTCAAAGTTTCTTTTTATAGCGGCTTCTTGTAAAACAATTGTTTCTCTTGAAAGAAAAAAAAAAAAAGAACCAAAACAGAACCTTCTTTTTTCAGCGAGTGATTTAAAACATTGACCCTTCCACACCCACCTATTTTTTGAAAAAAAAATCTTTTATTTTTTCAAAGAAACAATTGTATTACAATACGCCTCTATAAAAACGACAAAAAAATTTGAATCCTTAAAAAACCACTACATTTTCTTCACTTAATTCCTCATTAGCAGGATTCCTCGGGCTCCAGGGCACCCGGCATATCCATCCCCACACGTAACTAAGCACTTCGCCTACAAAGGTCAAAGCATCCCCAGACAACAGAATACCACATTTCCCCCTTCAAAAACACATCTCCAAAATCTCCCCCACAGTCCCAGAAAATATGATCCCGCTTTTTTTTAAAGAAACAAAAAAAAATAAACACATCTATATTTATTTGAAGGTGCACGGGTGTACATCGTTGGGGTCCATTTAGCGTACCACTCGCGGAGTCTGCCGCACGCCTGCCGCTTCACTGTAGAAAAAAAAGCCTAGGAAAAAAGACCCTCATCTAGCTCATCAGGTGCATCGCTCAAAACAGAAAAAAATGACCGACTCAATCTACACCGGCGAGGACTTCGAAGAAAAAGTCAAGAGACAAGTGGAGTTCTACTTCTCGGACTCCAACCTCCAGACCGACAAATTCTTGTTCAAAATCTACGAGGCCAACGATGGATGGGTGGAGTTGAAGACGATCTTAACATTCGGAAGAATGAGACAATATAGACCAGAGGAAAGAGCAATTGCCGCGTTGAAGACTTCCGACAAGCTCATTTTGTCTGCTAACGAAGACATGATTAGAAGAAAAGATCCTTTGAAGGACTACAACGAGATCAAAAATACTAGAAAGAAGAACTCCGTCCACATTGAAGGTTTCCCCACCACCTTGCTGCAAGAGGAAGTCGAGGAATGGTTCAACAGCAAGATCTTGCCTAGTTTGCCTAAGGAGAAGGCGGTGTGCTCGATCCGTAGAATCAGATCGAGAGCCAACAAGGAATTCCTTGGTATAGTCGATGTTGAGTTCAAGACCCACGACGATGCCGAGTACTTCTTGGGTGTTTCTGTCAACTATGCTGATGGTATCGTCAATGAGGAGAACGTCGAGGACAAGAAGGATCTCTTGAAGAAGATGTCTCTTTTGACCTTCAGACAAATGAAGGAGTCTGGGAAGAGATTTGGTGTCAACGACGTCACCAAGAGACGCAACTCTTTCAAGGATAACAACAGAAAGAAGATGAGAAGATCTGATAAGAAGGAGGATGCCGAGGAGGAGGTCGAGGAGAAGACCGAGGAGAAGACCGAGGAGAAGACCGAGCAAAAGACCGAGGAGAAGACCGAGGAGAAGGAAGAGAAAAAGGAAGAGAAGGAAGAGAAGGAAGAGGTTGAGGCCACTGCTTAGATTCAAACAAATACCACCGTAAATTTGACCAAACCTGAACATAGGCCCGAATGGACAAAAGGTCCAAATTCACACGTATGTCATATCTAAATCACATGAAAGCATAAACAAACCTTCAAAATTATACTTAGCTATTCTCGTTCAGAGTGAGCAGTTATTAAAGTAAAGTGTTGCATCAGTTTTTTTGCCTTTCCTGGAGAAGACCATTTGTAGCCTTTATAGAGTATTTGCACGTTATTTCGCCATGAATGTGTGTGTTCCTTTCACATACAAATAGGTATAAGGAAGATTCTTGGAAAGTCTTGGGAATTTTCTCGCAATATTTTAAACCGTGAGAATAACTAACAAGTTGACAAATAACAAATCTCAGTGAAATAAATAAAAAATCGAAGAATATTCTCTAAAAAAACGAATCATTATCTATAACCTCACAATAAAATCTACTTGAATACTTTTTTCTCTCAGATAATTGTTTTCAAATGAACACACAAGAAAAAACCTGTTATCCAACTCCCCATGCTGCAAACCATTCATCATGTACATGTCGATTTCGCAATCTCTCCTCCACATTACAGTTGGTCAGAATATAACCACACTACTAAAAAAACAACCTTTTTTGTAGCAGCTCAAAAAATAACACGATTAACACGATTAAAAGACTTTCATGGCCACTCATGATTCTAATAAACTTCACCGTTTACCCGTTTACTTCATCTTCATTAACTAGAGGTCAGGTGTGTATAATCGCCCTTACCCTGGGAAATACACCAAATTGGCAGCATCCATGAAATTGGTGCTACAGCATTCCTCATGTAAAAAGTCACAAATAGGGATGAAATTATTTAAACTCGTTTATTTCATCTAATTATCTGCTAACATCGTGTTGGCCCAATAGCCGAAATTCCAATATCTATCCTAAATTTTGGACCCCGAACTGCACACAACCAATCGTACCCAGCTTCAGACGCGTCCGCGTTGCGCGTGCACGGTGCGACTTTTCATATTCCGAGTAGCCACTTCCATCATAACCTTCTCTTAGCCCCTGTTTCTGGAACCATCTTGAAGATATCTGTGAACAAAGTAACGACTTCTCCTTTCGAGATTCTTCTTCATAAAATTCAGAAAAAAAAACATACTTTCCCCATCTTTTTGCTCAGATTAACCCTGAAATAACCCCGAAACAACCCTGAAACAACCCCGAAACAACCCCGAAACAATGTCAGAAACCTCCATTGATGCCGGGACCAAGGACTGGTTCTCCAAAAAATTCGGCGTCTTGGATGACACAGCATTGGCAAAACTCTTATCTATCAAACTGCTCTACCACCTTTCTAATGACGATGTCTACGTCAAATGGGAATCGTTCGTGGTCACCCAGCAACACGGCGAGTTGGATCCCAGCACGTCTAATGTGGAGAAATTCCACCAATACATACAAGAATCCATCGCAGCTTCGAACCAGAAGAAAACTCCTGCCCTCAAGAAAGTGCGTGATCTCGCCGGTGCCAAGAGAAAACCCATGATGGACTTCTCGTCCAGTCCAGGCGTACTTCTTCCAAGCACCCCTCAACTCAAAAGACGGAAACCTGTGTTGACCAGTGAGCCGGATTCTTCACCTTCAAGAGAACCTATTTTATCTAGTCCTCGTAAGCAAAGTGCCGATTCTGAGGCAAATACGATTGTTGAGACCTTGAATCCTCACATAGAGGTGTCCCAACCCGCAGATTCCGTCAGTGTTGGAGCCGATTTTGAACTGAAGAAGTTCAATTTCCGTACCATGGCAATGAAGCTTCTTGAAAGTGCCGATGTTTTGGACGAACAGATAGACAGCGCCAGTCTGCAGCTTCTGGACTTGTTCAAGGGCTCCGATATCCTGCTAAGTAACCCATGCATGAGCTCGCAGTTCGATATTGTATGCTGTGGCCGTATTGTGCCCGATTCTCCTTTCTATGACCCTCTGCACCAACAAGCGTTAAACGATAAGTCGTTATATTTGGAGACTTCGCGCTTAGGAGGTATTGGTCAAAGAATTCCCCTCGACGTGTCTCAATTGAGCGAGTACTCATTCTTCCCAGGGCAGGTTGTTGGATTGAAGGGAAGAAATCCAACAGGCCGCACATTTGTTGTCCATGAAGTTTTGGAAATGCCCAAGCTCAAGGTCAGACTGTCAAC